>PVJC01021189.1:0-28460 GCA_004026665.1 Murina feae | reverse complement strand
CCCACAGCTTTGAAACAATGTAACAATCATAGAATCCTCCAGAGCTGAAGGAAAGAGCAGCTCTGGCCTAACCAGTAAAAGTAACAATTGTTTCATTATAGACGCTGCGAGGTGAAGCAAAGAGGAGGCTTCGTTAGTTAGAAGGCCGCCTTAAAGGAACAGTGTATCAATTATAGAAGATAACCCCAGGCCTTAAAGGAACAGCATCAATTATAGGAGAGAAACCTCAGAAACCTGCATCCAGCCAGCCTTGCTGGGACGTTGGGTCAATGGGAGCTGTGGGCAGCCTTAAAGCCCCTCACCCAGGCTGGTCAGGCACGCCAGCAGGTGGGCATCCCCCGAGGGGTCCCAGACTGCGAGAGGGCACAGGCCAGGCTGAGGGACCTCCCGAGTGCACAGAGTGGCTGCAGGGCAGGACAGCGCAGCACCCAGGACCCATGAGTGGGAAAGAGGCGGCAGGGTTGGAGGGCACCGGGAAGCGGGTAAGAGGCGGCAGGGGGGGGTCTCGGCCTGCTTGGTGGCTGCCCAGGTCCTTTGAGGGGCACCGGGGAGCGGGAAAGCAAGGCTGCAGGGGCCGGGGTCCTGCTTGGCAGCTCCCCAGACCCCTTGGTGGCACCGGGAAGTGGGAAAGGAAGGCAGCAGGGGATGGGTGAGTGGGAAAGAGTTGGCGGCCTGCTTGGCAGCTCCTCAGACCCATTCCGAGGATCAGGGAGCAGGAAAAGGCTGGCCTGACCACAAGGCGGGGTTTTCCCTGCTTTCTGGTGGCTGGAGGAAGATGGGCAGTAGGGAAGCTTGGGAGGCAGGCAGCACCCATCCCTGGCCATGCTCAAAAAAGAGAAAAACATGCAGGGGACTGCAAGAGTCTGAGAGATCAACATAGAGGGGATGCCTGCTCCAAGCCTCCACGGTATGCCTAGGGGCAGGTCCCCAGCAGGTAGACACACACAGGAGGACTGCTTCGAGCCTCAGATGCGGCTGGGGGCAGGTCCCCAGTGGTGACACACACACACACATACACACACAAGGTGCCTGGCAGACTGGGGCCATCATAGGACATCCACTGAGGGGTCCCAGACTGTGAGAGGGCACAGGCCGGGCTGAGGGACTCCCTCCACCCCGAGTGCACAAATTTTTGTGCACCGGGCCCCTAGTTGGTTAATAAGATTACATAGGCTTTAAGTGTGTAATTCATGATACATCCTCTGTATATTGCATTGTGTGACTACCACCCAATCAAATCTTCTGTCATCATGTACAGGGATTAGCAAAAGTAGGTTTACACTTGTGATTATGCAAAACACAGAGTTAATAACACTATTGTAATCATCGTAACCTGCATGTCTTTCTAGATATGAACAATTGTAAACCTACTTTTGCCTGCCCATGTATTTGACTCCCTTTACTACCCCTAAATCCCCTTCTCTCTGGTAACCACCATACTGTTGTCTGTGTCTATGAGTTTTTCTTTGTTTTTTTTTATTGTTTGTTCATTTTTATTTCAGTTTTATATCCCCCATATGAGTGAAATCAAATTTTTTTAATTTTTCTGTGTGACTTATTTCACTTAGCATGATATTCTCATGATCCATCTGTGTTGTCTTAAATGGCCGTATTTCATCTTTTGTTATAGCTGAGTAGTATTTCATTGTATATAAGTGCTGTTGTCTCCATGTCTTGGCTACCATGAATGACTCTGTAGTGAACATAGAGGTGCATATGTCTTTGCATATACATGTTTTCAAATTTTTCATGTAGGTACCCAGAAGAGGGGTTGCTGGGTCATATGTTAACTCTATTCTTAATTTTTTAGGAACCTCCATACCAGCAATGAATGAGGGTTTCTTTTCTCCACTACTTCTCCAACACTTGTTACTTGTCTTGTTGATAATAGCCATTCTGACAGGTATGAGGTTGTGTCTTAGTGTAGTTTTCATTTGCATTTCCCTAATAGCTAGTGAAGTTGAGCATCTTTTTATATATATGTTGGCCATTTGTGTGTCTCCTTGGGAGAAGTGTCTGTTCAGGTCCTCTGCCCATTTTTTTAAAAATTGGATTTTTATTTGTTTATTTGGTGTTGAGTTGTATGAGCTGTTTTTTTAAATATATGGTGGATATTAACCCCTGTTGGAGCTATTGTTTGCAACCAGCAGTCACATCAGTCTGACCTTTACTTCAGACATCCTGTCTTCTTTGCCGACTCACTCTCTCTGAAGCCTCTCTTTCACTTATAAAAATATTTATAACTAGGGGCCCGGTGCACAAAAATTTGTGCACTCGGGGGGTGGGGGTCCCTCAGCCAGGCCTGTGACCTCTTGCAGTCTGGGACACCTCGGGGGGGATGTCCACCTGCTGGCATGCCTGGCCAGCCTGGGTGAAGGGCTGAGGGCCATTTTCAGGCTGTCCACAGCCCCTTCAGTGTTCGTGCACTGGGGGTGGGAGGGCTGGTGAGTGCAGGCCTGGACATTTCCCACCAGAGGGCCCACGATCGCACACGCCTGGTGGACCCCCACCACTGAGGGGACACACCTGGCACAGAGCTGGGTGGCAAGCCAGGGGCGGACGCTGGTGCAGTATCCCTCGGTGGGGCCCTGCTGCTGAGCAAACACACCCGGGGTGGAGCTGGGCAGCAGACTGGCTTCGGATTCTCCGCACTGTGCAGCAGACACTCCCACACGCCCTGTGGAGGCCCCTGGGGGGTGGATGAAGGTAGTGGAACCTGGACAGGTGCTCCCGCACGCCCCCAAGGAGGCCCCCGGGGCAGAGCCAGGCTGCGGACTCGGGACGACTGCTCCTACACACCCTGCAGAGGCCCCCCCCACGCTCCCACATGCCCTGGGGAGGCCCCCAGGGGGCGGAGCCAGGCAGCGGACCCAGGATAGCTGCTCCTGGATGCCCAAGGAGGCTCCTGGGGGGCGGAGCCAGGCAGTGGACCCAGGATGGCTACTCCTGCAGGCCCGGTGGAGGACCCACTCTCCCACACACCTGGTGGAGGCCCCCGGGGGGTGGAGCCAGGCAGTGGCCCCGGGGCAGGTGCTCCTGGATGCCCTGAGGAGGCCCCAGGCTGGACCCCCCCCCCACTGAGCTGACACACCTGGCACAGCTATGCTGGCAGTGGAGGCTCCCAGTGCAGAGCTGCCCTGCCAGCCTCCATCTTTGCTGGGTTAATTTGCATACAGCCGCTCTGATTGGCTGGTGGGCGTGGCCGTGAGCAGAGGCTCAGCCAGCCTAGGCAGGCAGTTGCAACAGAAGCCTTTGGTTTGCTCTAGTTCCATGACTGTTGGCCTCCATCTTGGCTGGGTTAATTTGCATAAAGCTGCTCTGATTGGCTGATGGTAACGGTCAATTTGCATGTTTCTCTTTTATGATACTAGATTATCTATTGCATTCTTTTTTTCTTTTCTAGCAGTTTTTAAAAATCTTTATTATTCAGATTATTAAAGTTGTTCCTCTTCCCCCCCCATAGTTCCCCTCCTCCCAGTTCCCACCCCACCCTCTGCCCTTACCCCCCACCACTGCCTCATCCATAGGTGTACAATTTTTGTCCAGTCTCTTCCTGCACCCCCAATACTCATTTCCCGCTGAGAATTGTCAGTCACCTCCCTTTCTATGCCCCTGATGCTATCCTATTCACCAGTTTATTCTGTTCATCAGTTTCTTTATTCTCTTGATTTTTAGATTCACTTGTTGATAGATATGTATTTGTGGTTCATAATTTTTATCTGTACTTTTTCTTCTTCTTCCTCTTCTTAAAGAATACCTTTCAGCATTTCATATAATACTGGTTTGGTGGTGATGAACTCCTTTAGCTTTTTCTTGTCTGTGAAGCTCTTTATCTGACCTTCAATTCTGAATGATAGCTTTCCTGGGTAGAGTTATCCTTGTTGTAGGTTCTTGCAGTAACTTCTCATGTTGAATTTGCTGCTGGAAATGGTTGGCAGCCAGGAGGCTTTGCATATTTAAAATATTGAATTATATTTCTGTAAAAGAATGTCTAATATCTGAAAATGTGCTTGTTCTCTCTGTCCTCCTGGTACAATGTCTTTCTATTGGTTATTTAGCGTATTGGCCACTGCACAGGACTTAGTAAAAAATTCATTGTGGTTCTATTACAGAACTTGATTGATTCTGTTTTATTGATGGCTGAAAAGAGAATCCTAGAGTTTTCTGAGAACATCAAATTATTGAGCTCTGACAAATCTTTTTAAAAAGGACTAAGTCACACATCCTATCCTGTCTATTGCATTATCTCCTAGATATCAGAAAATGTTTGTGTAAGTTGTTATTTTGCCTAACTGCAATGGTGTACTTAAATCAAAACAACCTAGGATTCTAATGTAGTTTTCTTTTGCTGAAGCATTTCTGCCAGTGCTGAGTCCTCCTCTGATCTCTACCAGAAATCCACTGCTTGAGCACAGTTCTGTTAGGGATCTTTCCCTCATTCACTCCCCTCAACATTGACTTGGAAGTTAGATAAATAAATGCTTGTTGTGTTGTGCATTATGCTACAATTCTCTGCATTGCTAGATGGTCTAAGACTTAGTAGTGGTGGATGTTAGCAGTAGCGAACATGTGCTCTTAAAGATTCATCAGTCCATTTGAACTATTATATTATTGTGTGGTCTAATTATGGAGAAGGATGGTGGAGTTTGGTGACAGAAGGTACTTATGCTTTGATCCTTGTTTTCTGGGAGGAATCCTAAAATATTGAGTGAATATATCAAATTATATATATATAGATACTTTTATTTTAAACTAGAGGTCAGGCACACAAAATTTGTGCACTGGGGGGAACGTCCCTCAGCCAAGACTCTACCCTCTCCAATCTAGGACTCCTCAGTGGATGTCCAACTGCTGGCAGTTGGACATCCCTCTCACAGTTTGTGACTGCTGGCTCCCAACCACTCACATGCCTACCTGCCTGATTACCCCTTAATGCTTCTGCCTGCCAGCCTTATCAATGCCTAACTGCTCCCCTCTGGCCCAATTGCTCCCAACTTCCCTCCACTGCCAGCCCAGTCACCTGTAACTGCCATCCGCTGCTGGCCTGGTTGGCCCTAACTGCCTTCCCCTGCAAGCCAGGTTCCCCCCCAACTTCCCTTTCTCCCTTGCAGGCCTCGTCAACCCTCCTGCCCTCCCCAGCTGACTATCTTGTGACCACATGGGGGAAGCCATCTTGTGACCACCTAGGGGTGGCCATCTTGTGCAAGGGTGTGATGGTCAATTTGCATATTACCTCTTTATTATATAGGATGTTCCTGGAAAAAGTTATTGTCAGCTAGCTTCCTCTGTGGGTCTTTATGTGTATTAATACATGATTAATATGTGATTCAGTCATTTTACAAATACCATATTTTCTGGCATATAAGACAACTGGGCGTATAAGACAACCCCCAACTTTTGAGAAGATTTTCCTGGGTTAAAAAGTCAGGATGGAGACCATATGCAGCACAAAAAGGAGCCGACCAGAGACATTTGCGGCCTCTGTCCAGAGAAACTTGTGGTCACCGTCCGGCTCCATTAAAATGAATGGAGTATGGCCATTTTTGAGCTCCCCCACCGTATGCGGTGAACACAGATTTTCCAGTCTAGCTAGGAAGTTTCAGCACCCACCCTATAAGACAACACCCATTGTATAAGACGACCCCCAACTTTTGAGAAGATTTTTCTGGGTTAAAAAGTCATCTTACACGCCAGAAAATATGGTATTGCAAATGCATCCTTTTCTAGGGACTAAAAGAGGCATCATATGAAGAGAATAAATACAATTTTAAAATTTAAAATACAATAGATTAATTTTTTTTCTTCTACTTAGTATTCACAACAAAGTAGTTTGATGGTAGTGAGTTGTTAATTGCTTATAGAGTATCCTTATGTCATGCATAACAATTGCAGATAATTGAAACTTCATTTTCCTGTTAACTTGGTTTTATTTTATAATTTTTTTAAAATCATTATTGTTGAAAGTATTACATAAGGCCCCCTTTTATCCCCCATTGACCTCTTCTAGCCTGCCTTCTGCCCCTGCCCCAGACCTTCAACACCCTATTGTCTGTGTCCACGGGTTATGCCTATAACATACAAGTTCTTTGCTGAATCTCTTCCCACTCACCCACCCTCCCATGCCCTTCTTCCTTTTAAAGGTAGGTTTAAAAGTATTAAGAATATAATGACATGTTTAAGTATCCTTATTGGAGGACTATGCACATACCAGACACTGAATTACTTGAGCATCTCCCAAGAATTGCTCTAAAAAGTGGAGAAAAAACCATACTCTATAGAATATGCTACTGTACACAAAAAAGGGAATTTTGAAGATATGATTATGTTAAGCATATTGAGATGGGGAAAGTACCCTGGGTTACATAGGCAGGGCCAGTGTACTTACAAGGATCCTTAGAATGGAAGAAAGTCTCAGAAGAAGGCTGAGGGAAATATGAAAGCTAGTTTAAATTGACATAGTATGGAGAGGACTCAACTTGCTATCTATATAAAAGCCTAATATGCAAATCAACCAAACACTGGAATGAGCAGAGGAATGACCAGTCACTATGATGCACACTAACCACCAGGGGGCAGACGCTCAATGTAGGAGCTGCCCACAGCCTGTAGGCCCCAGGCCAGCCAAAGTGGGTGCTAGTAGGGGCCCCCTGATTGCCCCACTGGTCATCCCACAGAAGGAGGTGACCAAAGGTGGAAGTGGGGGGATGGGGCTGGTGAGTAGGCAGTGCCAGATTGACGAAGGCAGGTGCCAGCAGGAGTCCCCCAATTACCCTTCCAATCGCCCCACAGATCAGCCCTGATTGCTGACCAGGCCTAGGGACCCTACCCGTGCATGCATTTTGTGCACAGGGCCTCTAGTTGCTTATGTAAAGATGGAGGAAGAGGGCCCAGTGCCAAGAGATATAGGCAGCCTCTACAAGATGGATAAGGTAAGGAAATGGATTATTTCATAGAACTCCTAAAGGAACACAGTCCTGCCAACTCCTTGATTTTGTCATGAGAGCCATCTCCAACTTCTTACCTCAACTGTACGATAATAAATTTCTCTTATTTAAGCTAGTAAGTTTGTGTTAGAATTATTATTATTTAGTTTACCTGTTAAAATTATCTATAGTTGAAAGTGAATTAAAGAATCATAAATTTGTCACAAAAGAAAAAAAAGGCACTCTAAAAACTTAGTAGCTTTAATGTTTTAAAAAATTTCAAAGAATTAGGAGACTCAAGCCAAGTTTTGAAATGAACTTAAATTTAAAAAGTTACGAATTTCTAACAATGTGCAAATATTTTGAAATTTCAATTTAGTTGTTTCTTACAAATGTGACTTACTGCTCTGAAGACAGTTATGTTACCAAATCTTTATAGTTTTATAAACTTACATTTTTCAGTTTTTAAAAAAATCAGTGCTGATCAATGAAATTTCTTTGACAATAAACTGTATTGTGTGCATATTTTTTAATATTCAACCTAGAAAATTTATTTTGCACATGCCCCTTTCAATTTTGTTGACTTCAGAAGCATTCTTAAAGATACTTTGCAAAAATGAAAATTATAGTTGGTATTCTTTTGTGTGGCTTATTTGTTGGTTCACACATATATGTTTTTACTTGCTGGACTCAACTATAAGAAGGTAGGTCTTTTTTTGGAAAGCACTGTAATTTAATTATGGATAAGAGATATAAAGAATTGCTAGGAAACTTTATTTTAAACTAGAGGCCCGGTGCACAAAAATTTGTGCACTCGGGAGTAGGGGGTCCCTCAGCCCAGCTTGTGTCTTATAGTCTGGAACCCCTCAGGGGTTGTCCACCTGCTGGCTTAGGCCTGCTCCCTGGGGGATCTGGCCTAAGCTGGCAGTCAGACATCCCTCTGGCAGCCTGAGAGCCTTCAAGGAATGTTCACTTGCCAGAAGGGAGCAGGCCTAAGCTGCAGTCAGACATCCTTAGCACTCCTGAGGAGGTGGGAGTCTCCCACCACCACTGCTGTACTGGCAGTCATCAGCCTGGCTTGTGGCTGAGCAGAGCACCCCTTGGGAGCATACTGACCACCAGGGGGCAGCTCCTGCATTGAGCATCTATCCCCCAGTGGTCAGTGTGTGTCATAGTGATTAGTCATTCCCAGTCATTCTGCTATTAGGGTCAATTTGCATATTACCCTTTTATTATATAGATAGAGTACTATAGTTCTAAGCACACTGTAAATAAATAACTACATATATCATTTAAAATGAATAGAGAGTTTTTATGAAATACTTAAGTTTCAAGTTTCCACCATCATAACTCTCTGATTTTATAACCAATCACTGGGTTAGGAATAAGGGACAATATAGGAACAGAATAAGGTAAAAAAAAAAATAAGAATGTATCACAAATCTTTATCCTATTCAAGGCTTTCCAGGTGTTCTGACAATCAAGCTGAATGCAGACTTCATGTTTTCATTTATTATTTACATTTCTTGAGCTTTCAAGTTGTTCATATTCAGTATTTAGAAGGCTACTGGTATAGGACAGATAATAATGTTAAATAATCTATGAACTTGAGGAGTTAATTGTGACCTCATTAGGCTCTTTTCTTATTCCTAGTTGGTCCATTTCAGGCTCAGGTGGCCCCTGCTGTGCAGTCGTGTTACCTGCATGTATTACATAATCTATAACTATATCTGGATTCGCTGGCTGTACTGAAGCAATAACTTATGTCATTCACTCAGTCTATCATTATAATTACTGAGAACTGAAAAGCAAAGAGATTGACTTTTCATTTCACAAATTTTGTTTCTGGGCAAAAGTATGAAGAATTGTGTCTACTTGCACTACACTATTCAATTCATGAATAAAACAGTACAAAGTCAAGCATTTCAATTCCTCCAGTCAAAAATTTAGTCCTTTTCATTAGGATTATGGTTATATTGCAAATATTTTAATACATCTATGCAGGCAGAGTTGTGTATCTACAGTACAGAAAGAAAAAGTACTATGTGTTGACTCCAATATTGTTTCAAAGATTAGTCATCCCTACTGAATTTGCAGTTAGAAAAAATTCTAGTATTATGCCATGACAAAGTAGCTGATTGACCACCAGAGGCAGCACCTGCATTGAGCATCTGCCCTCTAGTGGTCAGTGTGTGTCATAGTGACCAGTCATTCTAAGTGGTTTTGCTATTAGGGTCAATTTGCATATTTCCCTTTTATTATATAGGATAACAGGAATTCATGGGAGATGCTTTGGTAAACTGGGAGGACATTGTCTCATTTGAGTTTTGATGGATTTAAATAAAATAATAATCATTTCAGGAGAAAGAACAGGAGAAAAAGTACAAAATAAAAGTGGTCATGGCATGAATAATGGTATAGGTAGGATAACTTGTAAGTAATATGATATAAAGTTAGAAGAGAATGAGAAAATAATCTTAATTTTGATATTAAAGATAACCAACACTCAATGGGTGAGAAGGTCTTATCATTGATTATTACAAATAGATTACTAAGGAGAAGAATTGCATGATTTTTGATAACACGTCATCCTGTATAATAAAACAGAAACATCCAAATTAACTGTCCCTCCACTATGCTCAAACCACGCCCAAAAGTCACGCCCTCCAGCCAATCAGAGTGACTATGCAAATTAACCTGATAAAGATGGTGGTTAATTTGCATATGCAGGTGTCAAGTGCCCCAGGAGGTGATTGCGGTTGCGGGCTCCTGGGACCTTCGCTGGTCTGGGAGCCGAGGACATAGCCATGCTTGTGGACTCCCAGGACCTTTGCTAGTCTGGGAGGTGAAGTCGCCTGTGCCTAGCCACACCCATGGGCTCCCAGGTCCTTGCTGGCAGAGAGCAGAGCAGGAGAGGAGCAGGCAGAGATCGGGAGGTTTGGAGGACTTGGCAGAGCTGGAGACCACTGGACATTAAGCAGAACGAGAGAGAGCGAGTAAGAGTGGCTTGGAGGGTGTGACTCCCTCTGTTATGCCACCTTCCTCATCATAGCTGTGGAAACTGACAGCAGGGAGGAGAAAGTCCCACCCCCCACAGAATCAGCCAGAATCAGCCTTTGGTCAAACAGCTCTCAGTGGCCTGACAGCCTGAAATCTCATTCACCTGCATCTCAGACTTGACAGTAGAGAAGTGGGACTACATCTAAAGAACAATTGTTGATACAAGGTAGCTCTGCAGCTGCAAAATGCCAGCATTATCAACAGAAAATATCTGCAGAGCAACGTGGTGTGTCTGATCTTGAAAGAAGGCGGTGTCTATGACAGAATGTATCTCTGAATGTATTTTTCAGCTACTGGAAAAATGTCACTCTGGTGCCGAAAAACATCGGCATTATCGACAGAAAATGTCTAAAGACCAACATGCTTTTGAAATTGAAAGAAGGCAGTGGAGATGAAAGAATATGTCTAGAGAACAGTCATCAACAAGTACTGCCAATACTGGTAGGAACTGCCTTCTCAGCAAAAATGGAGTACATGAGGATGCAATTCTCAAACATAGTTGTGGTGGAATGACTATTCAATGTGAATCTTGCATATCACTAAATTTCTCTGATGAAAAATCATCCGATGGGAAATTTGCTCGATGTTGTAGCAAAGTTGTAGCATTTTCCAGATTACCCAGCATACTTAAAAAGATTAATGACAAGTGAAAATTTGTATATCAATCAGGGACCAGTCAGCAGAGAGAATTTAATGTAAGCAGTTGATGCACAGGTGTTGGTTAGCTGAATGAGAAAAAAAGAGAAGATGGAAATGACCAAGAAAGCAAATACCATCCCTAAGGTTAAGGAAATAAAGGGCATAAGTTAAGAGTATCAGAAGCTCAAATGATGGGTTATGAGGAGTTGGGTCTTAGACTTTTGAGGAGGCGTACTGTCTGCCTGATGATGATACCTTTGAAGGACCATTAGCCTCATTTTGTGAATTCCAATAGGTGCCGAAAACTTGGGCAAACTGTTGCTACCAGGGGAAGTCAATGAAAATTGCCAGCAAAAGGGAAGAAGGAAAGTCTTTCCCTTCCTCTTCTGGGTAACCTAACAAAAAGCCAGCTGCAATGAAAAAGCATAGTTGGCAAAGCCCCAGCTCCAGCTATATTAAGCAGAGTACAGAGAAGTGATTTAGGAGCTGAGAGACATAGCATATTAACCAACACAAGCATTTTACTCAGAATCTGTGTGATACTCATAACAATTTAGCTCCACTCCTAGTATCATATAATCAATATATGGCAGTCATAATTTGATTTCTAAGTTGTCCCTTGTAGCAGTTGTCCATAATGTCTGGGGCTTCCGAAGCAGATTTGAAGCTCCAATCAGAGCATCTAGCAGCATCTGGTTATATGAGGTGCTAGCATTGGCCAGATACCTCCATCCAAACACCGTGCAATATGTGGGCAGGTAATAGGTATTACCAGGGTCTGCAAAGCCTTTCGAGGTTGTGTTTGTGTAGAGAATAGTTTAGCATTGGCTCTAGGCTTAAACCAGAGACAGAAATTTGCTCACCTCCTCTGGGATTCATCTCCCACACCTGGAGTGGGACTTACTCATAAAATACTTCACATTCCATATAAAGTGACCCTAAATGCACATACAAAAATTATTTTTGAGAATGATGTCTTACCTCTAAGGAAGTGCTCTAGCCAAATTGTTTGGAGAATAGGCTGGTGTATTTTTATTTTGTTTGTGTGAGTCCCCAAGTACGGCTAAATGAGCATGTATTTTGCCAATGGTCTTAAAATATCAGAGCACGCAAGTTTCACCTAAGTTGCTTTTTTGTATGAAACAGAACTTCAAACTACTTGAAACACCCTCATTGGAGAAACGTTAATGAGAGGCCTTGGCATCTAGAAATCGTTCTTAAAGTTTCCCACTCTCAAGGATACTTTTCTTTTTAAGTGTTATTCTCAAATAGAAAATGGAAAATTCATAGTGTCTGAAAGGTTAGATTACTTTATCACTCTTATTATAGTAGCTCTAAGAGAAATAGCAAGTGGTTTAACAATTGCCCATTTATAAATGTGAATGTTTAAAGAAAATACAGAGTTAGGATTTCAAGTCATAGGAAAAATTTTTATAAGCAATAACATTAGTCAAAATGTGTTTGCCTTCACAGTAGGTGGAAATGTGTGTGGTAGAACATTTGAGACAAGAACATGTATTCAAGCCATATACATTGAACATTTTCAGTTGGAAGAAAAAACAGTTATAAATCAGGTTGAATATTTACTATTATAATGTCACTAGAAAGTAATTTCTCAGAAGTTATCCCAGTTGCTGCTGTACAAAATTTTTTCTTAACTTTTGTTGTTGTTAGAGTCAATACCTTGGTTTGTCCCGAGGAATAATATTTACTCCAGGAAAATGCTTCTTCTCGTCATTTTTCCAAAACCTCTAAGTACTAAAAGCTCTTTTAGAAGCTGTTTTCTTTTGGGATTCTCACTGAGCCACCTACTCACTAGAGAAAAACTACTTCAACACAAAACCAAATAAAGCCAATTAAGAAACACTGTGGCTGCTGAATGATTGGTCTAACTGTCAGGAAGATCGTGGGTAGCCCAGTAGAGCCACTGACTTGCACAGAGGACTGCATGAAGATATAAAAAAGATTCCTTTCTTTTCAATATTGGCTAAAATGACTGATCTCATTGGTCTAAGTGTCCATTCTTAAAATTCCATGAAATACCAAAATCCCTATACAGTTTTCTATTTAACCACCCATGGAGTGCAGTATAGATTTGTTAATTAGTATTTGCAATGCCAACAGGAAACAGACTCTGGAGCAAACTGCCAAAAGTAAAAGTGTTTATATAAGAAGTTTATTAAACTGTTTCAAGTCATTTTCTTTTCTTTTTTTTTCTTAGCTATGGACAAGTTTCCTATATAGCATTTAAGAACTGTCATGACTACTTTTATAGTGTTCCCCCATGAGTTTATATTTATTTTTGTGTGGTTTGTTGTTGGACCTCATGTAGTTTTATGAAAATAAGTTCCAAATTAGTCTTTTTATTCCTAGTACATGTCCAAACTGCACATAGGTCAATTGAATGATGCACTGAATGAAATTAAGAGCTTTTTATCTTAAGAACATTTTATCCTGGAACATTAAATCTTAAGAAAACAAATATTTTTTTAAAAAAATGAAAATAAATTATTGAGCTGGATGTCTTTCATAGAAAAGTCTTCTATCTCAACACAGGCTTTATGACTTCAATGTATTATACACCAATAAATACATTTGAGCTGATTTGCATCTTTGGTTGGTTGAAATAAATATTGGAAACCATAAGAATATTAATTATGCACATGCAAAGTGCTTATATACATGTATGTTATGAAATGCACACAAGTTAACATATGCACACACACCAAATAACCTTCAGTTAGTTAATTATCATTATAAAACAAGCACACCTCAGTTATTGGAGGAGTTGCCATAGCTCTGGCCTCTTGCAATGTCAGCATTTCAATATGCATAAGGCATGCCAAGAAAAAGCTAAACACACACACACACACACACACACCTCTGAGGTCATGGTTACCTTTTGATCAGAGGTTTTGCAAAATATCCAAAGCCCTGAAAGAAACCATGAAGTTTGAGAAATATTTGTAGGTTCTGACAAGCTTCCAGGCTTCCTGGTGGGAATACTTTGTGTTCTTTTCCATCCTGCCGGAGGAAAGCAGTGGTTTATGGACAAGCTCCTAGGCAATTAGAATTCCATAATTCAAATTAATAACCTCATAAAACACTGCAGATTATGTACTTGGTTTTTTAACCTATAACTAAAGTACTATTCTAATAGTGATTTTGAAATTGCTTGGAACTCATCCCAGCCTTTCTAAAAATATTTTTTAAGTTAAAGACATTTGAAATAAAAAAAAGATTTCATTTAATGAACAGTTGTGTGTGTGTGTGTGTGTGTGTGTGTGTAATTTACAATTAGATTTTTCAGATTAGTACATGGAAAATATTTGCTTTCACTGTTTTTGCTTTACTGGAAGTAGATGTTAAGGTCACATTTTTCTCACGCTGACCTTTTCTCAGTAGGAAAGAGGAAATGGCAGGAGGAGGCAGGAACACATCTTCCTTTTATCATGTTCTTGTTATGCTTCATCACATTGTCTAGTGAAATGAATGAATAAATTAGGTTTTTTATTTCATGTGCTGGATTATGTGTTTTATATATTTCCCTACTTTTAATTTAGTAGGGCAATCCTATCAGATGATGGGTCTCATTAAAAGAAATGTTATTATGAAACCGTGTGCATGAGATTTAATTTTCACTCAATTTAAAAAGTATACTTGGGAGAGTAGGGCATTGAAGCACAGGAAAATGATTAGTTGGGGTTCCTTTTAGAGAGAGAAGTCAAATGTGTGAGAAGTAGTGCCTCTGGGGCAAATAAAACAATCAAATAGTCGGAAATGGGGTTGCAGGCTTTGCATAAATGACCGTACTGCTCTATTTTCAGACCTCCTGCCTTTCTTTAATGACCATTTCTCTTTCTTGAGGCAACAGACGAAAAAGGGCTGGGGTAGAGGAAGGAGGAGAGCTTTGGCTCAAGTAGGACAAGACCCCTAAAGGGATGCCTTTAAGGCTTTCATTCATTCTTTCACCAAGAGAAAAGTCCCCTCTGTCACTCAGACAGGGATCCCATTCCAATTTGAACTTGACCTAACCCAAAGTTTCTTAAACGTTTCCGAATTAACTAACTTGAGAATCACTGGAAGGCATGTTAGTACACAGAGTTTCTGAAGACTAGGTGCAGAATTTGCATTGTAAACAAGTTGCTAAATGACCCTGTTGCTGCTGGTCCTGGGACACACTTGGAGAACTGCTGACCCAGCAATGCTTATGAAGGACCATCTAAGCCCAAATTAGTTTAAGGCTTATACAGATGCAAATACGAACACACTTGGTTTTCCTCACAAACTTGTTGGGTATGTAACCACATCTAAGGACTGCAGTTCTAAATGTTTAGCTGATTCCCAGTTGCAGGAAGAGGTAGCCCTGTGCAATTAAATCTCCATTCAGCCCCATGCTTCACTCTGGAAAGCTCTTCAGCTTTACGAAGGGATTTCCATTTTCCATTGGCTTACCTGGGGGTGAGACTTACTGACAGAGGCAGTAGGAGAGCCATATAGAGATGATAATTGTCAGGAAATATTAATAATATGGTTGGTATTATTAGAATTGTTTTCTTTTAGGTAATAGAAACTAAGTCCGGGTAACTTACGTAAAAAGGAACTTCCTCTTAGGTGATAGGAGGGCTCCCAGATCATAAGGAAAGGATGAAAAACCAACCTCGAAAAGATGAAGCACCAAAAACAGCAGGAGAATGCTAGGAGACTGTCTGAGTGAATGAGCTCCAATGTCCTCAGTATTTTCTTACTTTGGTTAAGATGTACATTTCAGAGAGAGAATGTTCATTTAGTTCAGCCTAGAGGTGCCCACCTTTTCAGTAGGGAAATCATAGCACCTTGGTTCATCATTCCATTGAACTCTGCATGTTGGGAGAAACAGAGTTCTCCACTGGGATAACAGGCCACTGGGAGCCCACATATGTCCACCACATTGTGAGCCTTCTGCTGAGTGGGCCAGCAAGTTTCCAAAGGCCATTAGAGAGGTTAACAACTAAGACAGTGGCTTCCAACCTAGAAATGGGAACCCATAAGAAATTTTCAGTCTTTTGTAACCCAACCAAAATTATGTGTTTATTCTAAAAACTGAAATGCCATATTTATTTATATATGTGCATATATATACACACACACACACATATATATATATTTACTCTTAAATCACTTTTTATTATTTTAAGAAATTCTAATATATATAGTTATAGCTGTCTTAGTTTAAAACCTGGTAAGTAAGTAATTAGCTTTTAAAGTGTGTGGTTTGATAATTTAAAATTTTGAAAACATGAAGTTATGCCTGTGTGCTAGGGGTTGGGCAAGGGTAACATAAAATGTGTATTATATTATATTATTCTATATTTAATAATAATTAGTCTGTGGTGACTAATGGTTGCCATCACTGGTTAAGTCATCTGTTATGGGCTGAGTTGTGTCCCCCCAAATACACATTTGAAACTCTAACTTCTAGTACCTCAGGATGTGATGGTATTTGGAAATAAGGTTTGTAAAGGGGTGACTACATTAAAATGAGGTGCTTAGAATGGGCCTTAATTCAATTTGACTAGTGTCTTTATAAGAAGAGGAAATTTGGACACAAAGACAGCCTTCAGGGAGCCACATGCAGAGCAATGGCTATGTGACAACACAGCAAAAAAGCAAACATCTACGAGAAAGTGAGGAGGCCTCAGAAAAAAAAATAGACCTTCCTACACCTTGGTCTTGGACTCCTAGCCTCTAGCACTGTGAGGAAATAAATTCCTATTGCTTATGCTTAGTCTGTGCAGCCCTAGCAACTTATACACCATTTCAGAAAGATGGTTGTCCATTGTCTTGACATCAGAGATGTCAAGCTCTCACAATGGATTTTTGTAGATTATTCCAAAGCTTGATTACAGTGTTCTTTTAATTGACAAAAAAGTTTCTGAATTAATTTAAATATATTCAATTTTTTCACCTTCCGTGAACACTAAGATGAACTAATTAGCAGACCCCTTTGAAATGCTAGGAGAATGCAGCTGTCCCCCTTGTCTATGACACTTTTCATTGGTCATAGGAAATGTCTTATATCACCCTGATCATTTGTTTTTCTCTTTTCTGTTTTTCAATTTTCTCCAAGACAAGGCCCCAGATGGACTGCCCACATATCTTACGGCAGAAAAGATATAAGAAGCCATCCACTGGTGGCTGCCCCTGCTTCTGTTGATTTTGAATTTTCATAGACTGTCAACTCTGTAGTACCTTTCCTTGACGCTTACTAAATTAATGCTATGGCAGGCTTCATGTTTTACCTCCCTTTCTGTCTCTGGCTCTCTATGATTTGGTGGTCCCCTTGAAACCTGTTTCTACTTTATTAATCTCAACTTTCCCTGTTAACCTTAAAGTTCTCAAGCTCACCTCAGTTTGGAGCACTTGCAACTCTTGGACGAACTTACTCCCATCAGAATTCAAGCTGATGGAGTGATTATATTATTATCTTCTGAGATATGAGGAAACAGACTCACAGACAGGTTAAGTAACTTGGTCAAATTCATGCATTTAGTAATGAGTGAACTATGGTTTCTTTCCCAGTCTCCCAACACTTATGCTTTAAGAAAAACTGGGCTATATCCACAATGTTCTTTTATTTGTTAACTTTTGACTTCCAGCATTTATTTATTTATTTTTAAAAATATATTTTTATTGATTTCAGAGGGAGAGATAGATAGGAGAGAGAAACATCAGTGATGAGAGAGAACCATCGATTGTCTGCCTCCTGTACACTCCCCACTGGGGATTGAGCCTGCATGTGCCCTTGACTGGAATCAAAACTGGGATCTGCAGTCCATAGGCTGATGCTCTATCCACTGAGCTAAATCAGCTAGGGCCAGCATTTATTTAAAACTAATATTGATTTTCCTAAATATCAACATATTTCAAAACCACTGTTCAAAGGGGCGGCTGATTGACAGAGCATTGGTTTTTCTGGTGGCTGGCTTAGTAGAAACACATGCCAAACACATATTTTGCAGATAATGACAAAATTCTCCAGATTTTCTGTGCAGTAATCATAGAGTAAGAGAAAAATCTGTTCTGGGTGTTTTGGACGACTCACTGAAGATAATAGCTCTCATTTTTTTTTATCTTAATGATTCTTCCAAATTTTGTATTCTGCTCAGTAATATAGTTGTGCTTGCCTTGTGTAAATTATTTATGTTTAAATGCTATTCCTTACACTTAGAAATTGTTTTCTATACTTCTTGGTTGTTGGATAAGATACTATTGCACTGAGCTTATAAATTTTAAAAATGAAATGGACTGAAATGAGAAAGATTCCATGACCTGAAATACCTCTTGGTGTCTAATAAAAAATGTATAAATGGATATATTTGTGGAGCAGGATCACAAGCCTATTCTTTTACTGATTTATAAGTTATGTTGTAATAATCACTGAGTAAAAATGCCCATGACATTACCATAATATAGTGTAAATACACACCATTGTTGATTGAAATTTTATGAATTGTTTGTACATTTGAGTAACATGATGGGGCTGAAAGTTCTCTGCTCCACTGGGCATTCTCTTTTACTTGCTCTGGCATATACTCATCAAAGGACTTTTCAGTGAAGAAAGATAAATGATGATGTTATTTTTTATCTTTAACAAAGACAGCGTAAACATCATTGCTTTTAATTGAACTAATATGCTCAAATACCTCATCATCCCACAGCCATTCTCCGATTTCAGCTCTCACCATTTATTTTCATTGCAGTGATCTTGTCATGTGCAATAACAACCTTGAGAATGCCTTCTTGCAATTATTAAGATTATTTAACCTTGAAAAAGTATCTTCTAGATAAAGCCAATTTTGTTAAACATCATTTGTCACTGTGGACAAAGAAAGAATTAACTCATCTTATCGAAATGTTGTCCCTTTGCTACGTGTCTTCATTCCCCGTCTGTGTAAGTAAAATAGCCACTGAAACTGGTATTAGAACCCTATGCTTCCCTCAGTGCACATCTGGCTTGTGATTTTCTAGAATAAGTTAAGAGCTCATCTGTAGAGTAAATTTTCCAAGTCACTTCCCACTGGTTTTCAAAATAGATATTCAAATCACCGACCTCTTTTTTAAAGTGAAATTTTCCATTTGTACCACCCAATCCAGCACACAGAAGAAATCAGGAGGGCTATTGTTTGAGGTGAGTATTCTTGATAAATGATGCAATGGCTGCTGGGTCATTCACAATGAGTGATGTCCTTGATACAGTTACCACTGCCCAAGTTTGATATGGGCACTTTTCAGCTTGGCTGCCTCTTTTTGATCCAAAATAGATTTAGCCATGCCTACAGCATGGGTTCTGTCAAATATTCTCCAGTTATCTCATCTTTTAAAATAGTTTTGAGAAAATGACCTTGAAGGTAGCTTTGAAAGAAATTTTATTGACCTATTTGTATTTTTATTGAATTGCTCCTAGCAAAGACTTCTCCTTCTTTTTTTAAAAAAATTCTAGTCATTATTCTTTAAATTGTATTAACTGGGTTTTAAATAATGTTACATGGCTGATACAATCAGACTATTTTGCCTTAAATTTTTCTAGCAAAAAGTTTTTAAGGTTTTAGGTATTTTATTTCTCCAGTGTAAAAACTCATATTTTAAATGAACATGAAAATATATTTATTTTGCTGATGCTTGCCACTTATAGGGTGGTATTATGATTTTGTTAAATGTCAGACTTGTGAATTTCTGGAACAACGTCATGCCTGAAACAATTCTCAAAACTTTAGATTTTGTATTATCTTTAAAAACTTGTGCATATTCACAGGTTTCAAATCTTCTGATTAAATCTTTCTGTTTAAACCAATAATCCATACACATCTCAAAATATAATAAATATTATTAACTTTAAAAGATAAACAAATAATGATAGTAAAATTAATAGTGAAAAATTAACATTTTGGTTATTTTATAATGTAGCATTTACTGTGGTGGAAATCATAGTTAATTTAATTGTCTTCTTGTAAATTTATTCAGATCATATATTCACATGTTGAATTATTTAATGTTTTGCCTTTTACTTCCTATGTGCTTGTTTGTGACTTTCCTATTTTGTGAGAGACATTCCACATTTCCTCCAGGAGAAACAAGTGTGTTTTGTTGTTGTCGTCATTGTTTTTTTTTTTTTTTTTTTATAATGGCATTTAAAGGACCTCTCAATGTTCATTCTTTTGACATCCAGAATAGGATTTTCAGTATCAAAAGGGGAGACCTGAGGGAAGCAAATGTTTAATCCATCTCAATGGAATTAGGAAAAGAGAAAGATCAAAAATCTTCTCTACCTCAGAAAATCATATGGGTTGGGAGTGATTGTGCTGAAGGAAAGAAGAGAAATCAAAGGTAGAAAAAGATTAGCTCATGGGAAACCAGGTGGACACATGCTGAATCAGCATTAGAAACCTCACCACTATTCACTCCACAAAGCCATTGATATGGTCCACCAACTTCTGTAGATAATTCAAGGCTCTTTGAGGAAGTCATTGTTTTCAACTCCGTGGGTTGAGCACTTGCCATTCATAGCTGCTAGCATATTTTGCTTAGATCATCTAGCAGAGGACAGCTTACCTACTCTGAAACTTTGCTGAGTCCCAGTCAGTCTGCCCAAGTAGATAATGTCTTCATCGCCCTTCATTTTCAGCAGCTAAGGTAATTTATAAGCCTCTTGAACTTGGAAGGTGAGGTCTTTAACAATTAAGGGAACAAGTAAAAAGAAAAAAGAAGGCCCTCGCCGGTTGCTCAGTGGATAGAGCATCTGCCTGCAGACTGAGAGGTCCTGAGTTCGATTCCAGTCAAGGGCACATGCCCAGGCTCGATCCTCACTGTGGGGCGTGCAGGAGGCAGCTGATCAATGATTTTCATCATTGGTGTTTCTCTCTCTCTCTCTCTCTCTCTCTCTCTCTCTCTCTCTCTCTCTCTCTCTCTCCCTCTCTCTCTCTCTCCCTCTCCCTCCCTTCCTCCCTCCCTCTCCCCCTCTCCCTCTCCCTCTCCCTCTCTACCTCCCTCTCCTCTTCTCTTCCCTCCCTTCCTTTCTGAAATCAATAAAAAATATTTTTAGAAAAAGGAAGCACATGAGAGGAGCTTTTAAACTCATTTAATTTCATTATCATTACATAAAACATTTAGTTGTGGCAGGAAGGGCCAATAATTGTGTGTGCAGTGTGTAATCAATAGCCAGAAAGCAAAACAGGGTTTTGAAGGTTATCACACTAGTCTATAAAATAAAAGGAAAGCCTAAGTGGGCCACTAGTGAGAATTCTTTTCAAATTTCTGTGCTGCAACTTATTTGGAAAGACAATAATTAGCCTTGAGGGCAAGTCTGTCTTGTCACACTAGCATTCCCAGTTCATGATGTCAATGGCATTTTGGATTTCTAATTATCACAAAATTACTAGATTTCTTATGTACTCCAAGCACATTAAAAGAGAGTCCTTTGGGTTTTCATTAAAATTCAAAAGTTTAGTGGACATGGAATACATGGCATCCATGGAATACACATCCTGCTGATTCTTGGATATGCTTGCCACAATCCTCTCAAAGACATTAACAACATAACAAACGACAAAACTCAAAAATGCCCTTTGCCCTACCTGGTTTGGCTCAGTGGATAGAGCATGGGCCTGAGGACTGAAAGGTCCCAGGTTTGATTCTGGTGAAGGGCATGTACCTTGGTTGCAGGCACATCCCCAGTAGGGGGTGTGCAGGAGACAGCTGATCAATGTTTCTCTCTCATCTATGTTTCTAACTCTCTATCCCTCTCCCTTTCTCTCTGTAAAAAAAATCAATAAAGTATATTTTTTTAAAAATGCACTTGCCCAGTCTTGCAGTAAAATTGATGTTCTAGGTACATAAACCATGCTTCTTGCATGGGATGCATACCTGAGAATGTAACATGAGAGCGTATGCAGTTCCCAATTAAAGAAGAACCATTCAGTTTCATGTCGCCAGTATTATTTATGAAAAATACCTAAACATTAAATGGAAGCTACTTTTATAGGTTTCCTGAAAAGACATATAGATGTCTAGGTTGTTCCCCTCCCCCTTATCAAGTCAAGTGTAAAACCATTCAAATAAAACTCATTTGAAAATAAATCTTATTGGGGCAGCGCTAATGACAGAAAATGGAAACATAAATGGGTCATATGATTTTCCAGCCCATAAGTTGTACAGTCAATTTTCTTTCAAAAAATATATTTTATTGATTTTTTACAGAGAGGAAGGGAGAGGGATAGAGAGTTAGAAATATCAACAAGAGAGAAACATCGATCAACTGCCTCCTGCACAACCCCCACAGGGGATGTGCCCACAACCAAGGTACTTGCCCTTGACTAGAATTGAACCTGGGACCTTTCAGTCCATAGGCAACGCTCTATCCACTGAGCCAAACCGGTCAGGGCCAATTTTCTTGTTTCTGAACCCTGGGTACCCACTGATATTTGATTCATTTAGTTCTCTGACTATATTAATTCTATCCATATTTTACTGTCCTATTAAAATGCCATCTCCACCAAAGGCTTCCTGGATGCCTTTGCCTGGAAGTAATTATACCCTTCTCTCTTTCTTTGTGGGATTATACGTGGTATTTTTCATTAGTTTCTAATTCATTTCCTCATTTGTGTGTACAGCTGATTTGTTTTACCAGAGTGAGAAGGCCTGAGGACAGGGACAATATATTACTCAATTTTGTAGTCTCTAGACACAGAACACAGCAATCATTTTCTGTAAAGGCCCTGATAGTAAACATTTTAGGTTTTAGGGGCTGCATGTGATTGACCTCTGTCTCCAAATTTTATTTTTTTACAACCATTTTAAAAGTAAAAAACACTCTTAATTGTGAATTGTATAAAAACAAGTCATAGACCAGATTTGGTGTTCAGACTATAGTTTTTCAACTCCTGCTTAGAGCATTCAGTAGTGCATATAATAAAAAATAAACAAATATTTGTAAAAGGAATGAATAATAATAAATAATAACTGTTAATTAAGATACTGGGTTATTCAATAGTATTTTTATTCTAATCAGCATGCTTAAAACAAATTAGATGTTTGCACCTCTAGTAAACAAATTTACCAGGTCATCTTTTGCCCAGAAACTGCTTAATCACAAAAACAAGTAAAATCAACATTTTTTTAAGTACCCAGTTTTAGTTAATTTCTTAGTTAATTTTCTTTCTGGATGTGTACATTGATGGTTATTCAAAAGTTCATACTCTATATGCATAAGATATATATACAGCAAAACATTTTTGAAAAAATATGAAATAGGGTAAGGGAATACAGCTTTATTTTGTGAGTTCTTAAATTATGAATACATCACTGAATATTTATTGAGTCATTCCTCTCATGTGAGGGAAGCAATATGAGTACTTCTGTTTAGGATGTAGAAAGTCACAGGAGTAAGTCATTCTTACCCTCACAATGAGAGAGAACCAGATCACCTAAGAAATTGTAGTGGTTTTTTTTTGTTGTTTTTTTTTAACCCAACAAGGACCTGAAGTCATAATACAATGAAGGAAACTGAATTCCAAAGAAGGACAAACTCTTCTGAAAAAGATGGGAAACATGAACTAGTTGACCTTTGGAAGAACAGAGGAGGAAGAGGTGGCTGCCATAGAGAGGGATGATGGAAAAAGTCAACTAAAATATTAATGAATTTTTAAAGGCCAAGAATTTGATTGCCTTGTGGATCAAGAGGCAAAGACATCGAGAAAGCCCAACCCTGTGCATAGGCTTAAGAACATGCCTAATATTGACACTAAGACAGGAAAACAGAAAGCCTGCCTAGCTGCTTGGTAAGTCTAGCGCTGACCAACAAGTGATTAGCACGTCTACCCAGTGGGAAGAAGTGAGAAAAAGGGTTGATTAACTAGCTTATGCTTTTAAGGAAAAAGAAAAACAAACAAACAGTTGACAGACTATAAGAAAATATTTGTGAATACAAACCTGATAGCAGATTTCTATCAGAATATATAGAGAACTCCTACAACTTAATAATCTCAATAAAATAAAATGGGCAAAATATTTGAACAGATTTCACTGTAGAAGAGATATTGATGGCAAATACGCATATAAAAATATGCTTAACATTTAATTACTAGAGGCCTGGTGCATGAAATTGTGCATGGGTAGGGTCCCTAGGCCTGGCCATTGATCAGGGCCAATCTGTTGGATGACCAGCAGAGCAATTGGGAGGGCCCTGTTGGCACCCGCCTTGACTGGCCTGGTGCCACCCACTTATCAGTCCCACCCCCTGGCAGCACCGCTGGTCACCTCCTGCTGTAGGAGGTGACCAGCAGGGTGATCAGGTAACAGCCCCGGCCCCGTTGCTGGCTGGTCCGCTTCCCCCAGCCCCCACCCCCACATTGCCCACCACCACTGCCAGTTGCCTTCCTCTGCAGGGCAACTGGCGGGACAGTCAGATGGGGGTGGGAGGCACTGGCACCTGCTTTGGCTGGCCTGGGGCCGGCGGGCTGAGGGCAGCTCCTGCATTGAGCGTCTGCCCCTTGGTGGTCAGTGTGCATCATAGCGACCCGTCATTCCACCAGTTGTTCTACTGTTTGGTCAATTTGCATATTAGATTTTGATTATATAGGACTAGGGGCCCGGTGCACAAAAATTTGTGCACTCGGGGGGTGGGGGTCCCTCAGCCAGGCCTGTGCCCTCTTGCAGTTTGGGACACCTTGGGGGGGGGGATGTCCACCTAATGGCATGCCTGGCCAGCCTGGGTGAAGGGCTGAGGGCCATTTTCAGGCTGCCCACAGCCCCTTCAGGGTTTATGCACTGGGGGGGTGGGAGGGCTGGTGAGTGCAGGCCTGGACATTTCCCACTGGAGGGCCCATGATTGCACATGCCTGGTGGGCCCACACTGCTGAGGGGACACACCTGGCACAGAGCTGGGTGGCAAGACAAGGACGGACGCTGGTGAAGGATCCCTCGGTGGGGCCCTGCTGCTGAGCAAACACACCCAGAGTGGAGCCAGGCAGCGGACTGGCTTCGGATTCTCCGCACTGTGCAGCAGATGCTCCCGCATGCCCTGTGGAGGCCCCTGGGGGGTGGATGAAGGTAGCGGACCCTGGACAGGTGCTCCTGCACGCCCCCCAAGGACAGGCACTCCTGGATGCCCCGAGGAGGCCCCAGGCCAGACCCCCCTCCCCCACTAAGCTGACACACCTGGCACAGCTATGCCAGCCGCGGAGGCTCCCAGTGCAGAGCCACCCTGCCAGCCTCCATCTTGGCTGGGTTAATTTGCATACAGCTGCTCTGATTGGCTGGGAGGCATGGCTTGGCTGGTGGATGTGGCTGTGAGCAGAGGCTCAGCCAGCCTAGGCAGGCAGTTGCAACAGAAGCCTCTGGTTTGCTCTAGCTCCATGGCTGCTGGCTTCCATCTTGGCTGGGTTAATTTGCATACATCTGCTTTGATTGGCTGGTGGGCGTGGCTTAGGTATCTCGGGTAATGGTCAATTTGCATATTACTCTTTTATTATATTAGATTAGAGAAATGCAAATTGAAAATGACAGTGAAATAGCACTACACCTACCATATTGGGAAGGTTTGGGGGTGGAGAGAAGACAAGTTCACCCACTGGTGGAAATTAGCTATTAGAATTCTTTAAACATTTCTGGTGAGCATGCAAAATAATACAGACATTTCGGGAAACCTTTAGCTATTTTGTATGAATATAAACATACATGTACTATAGGACTCAGCAGTTCCACTTCTAAATATTTACCCAAAAGAAATAAAAGTATATGTCCACAAAACGTATTCATAAATGTTTATAGCAGCTTTGTATATAATACTCCCAAATTGGAAACACCCAGAAACCCATTAACTGCTGTTATGTAATGAAAGGGAATGAACTACTGGAGTGGGCCACATGGATGAATCTCAAAAAGCATTATGCCAGATATAAGAAATCAGACCAAAAATTTTCTACATACTGTGCAGTTCAATTTATATAGATATTATATATCATGAACCCTAGACATTCTATAGAAGGCAAAATCATAGGGTCAGATATCATATCAATGGTTGCCAAGGGCTGGGAATTAGCAGAGGGTTTTTACTTCATATGGCACAAGGGAACATTTTGTAATGATGTAATGTTCTATAGCTCGATTATGGTGATGGTTATATGACTGCATATATTTAGTAAAAACTCATCAAAATGTAAATTAAAAAAGGATAAGTTTTACTGTGTGTAAGCTATATTTAAATAAACTTGAATTTTCAAAAGAGGAAATGCATGCTCAGGAGAGTTGAAGGATTGGCTTGAGGAGTAGAGGCAATTAATTTGGATAGTTAGAATATGGGCAACATGGTGGGAGGCTTTGCAACAGAAGCAGATGAAAGTAAACGTTACGTTTTTGGAAATAAAACATTAGACTAGACGTTCTTTAAACAAGATGATATGATTCCGAAGATAGGGAAATGTAGCTCTCAAATGAAATTAAATGTTATGTTTTTGGAAACAAACCATTAGATGTTCTTTAAACAAGATGATATGACTTTGAAGACAGGGAAATGTTGCTCTGAATAGAACTTTCCAAGACATCTTATTTGTCATCATCTTTTTGTAAAAAAATAAATTTAGCCCTGACTGGTTTGGCTCAGTGGATAGAGCATCGGCCTGTGGACTGGAGGGTCCCAGGTTTGATTCCAGTCAAGGGCATGTATCCCAGTGGGGAGTGTGCAGAAGGCAGCTGATCAATGTTTCTCTCTCATAGATGTTTCTAACTCTCTATCCCTCTCCCTTCCTTTCTGTAAAAAATCAATAAAATATTATTTTAAAAAATAATTTATTGGGGGGGGGACATTGATTAATAAGATTATATAAATTTCAAGGATACATTTCTATGATACATGATCAGTATACTGCACTATATACCCACCAAAATCAAATAATATTCCATCACCATATATTTGGCCCCTTTACTATCTATCTCCCCACTTCCCTTCCTCCAGGTAATCACCACACTGTTGTCTATGAATTTCTGTTTGTTTGTTTTTTGTTTGTTCATTTATTGCTTTCAGTTTTGTATCCCTCATATGAGTGAAATCATATGGTTTTTAAGTATTTCTAATTTGCTTAGCATGATATTCTCATGATCCATCCATGTTGTCACAAATGGCAGTATTTCATCTTTTCTTACAGTTGAATAGTATTCCATTGTGTGTGTGTGCACCCTTTCCAATCAGGGACCCCTTGAGGGATGTCCGACTGCCGGTTTAGGCCCGATCCCCGTAATCGGGCCTAAACCAGCAGTCGGACATCCCTCTCAAAATCCTAAACCGCTGGCTCCTAATTGCTCACCTGCCTGCCAGCCTGGTCACCCCCAAATGCCCCCTGTTGCTGACCAGGTCACCCCCAACTGCCCCCTCCCTTCTGGCCTGGTCACTCCTAACTGCCCCTCTTGCTGCCCTGATCACCACTTACTGCCTCCCCTGCCAGCCTGGTCACCACCAACTACCCCTCCCCACCACTGGCCTGGTCACCCCATGCAGCCTGCTTGTTCAGTCGTTTGGCCATCCTTCACTAACCCTCCTATACTCTGGTTGTAGGTAGCCATCTTGTGAGGGCGTGAGGATTAATTTGCATATTACCTCTTTATTATATAGGATATGTACCACATGTTCTTTAGCCAATCACCTACCAAAGGACACTTCAGTTGTTTCCATGTTTTGGCCATGGTGACTGATGCTGCAGCGAACATAGTGGTGCATATGTCTTTGTGAATAAATATTTTCAAATTTTTCATGTAGATACTAAAAGGAGGGGTTTCTGGGTCATATGGTAACTCTATTCTTAATTTTTTAAAGGCACCTCCTTATTGTTTTCTATAGTGGCTGTACCAGTTTACATTTCCACCAGTAGTGAATGAGGATTCCTTTTTCTCCACAACCTCTCCAACAATTGTTATTACTTGTATCTAAACTAATAAAAGCGAAATAGTAAAATTAACCGTTTCTCCGAGATGGGGTAAGCCACGCCCACCAGCCAATCAGAGCGGCTGTATGCAAATTAGCCCAGCCAACATGGAGGCCGCCACTCACGGACCTGAGTAAACGGCAGTTTCCATTGCGGCAGGAGCGAAAATGAAGCTGCGCCCGCTCCGCTTAAACTGGATCTAGCGAAACACAGGTTTGAAATAATATAACAATCATAGAATCCTCGGGAGCTGAAGGAAAGAGCAGCCGAGGCCTCACCACTAAGTAACATTGTGTCATTATAGATGCTGCGAGGTGAAGCAAAGAGGAGGCTTCAGTTAGAAGGCTGGCTTAAAGGAACAGTATATCAATTATAGGAGATAAACAAACCCCAGGCCTTAAAGGAACAGTGTATCAATTATAGGAGATAAATAAACCCCAGGTCTTAAGGAACAGCACCAATTATAGGAGATAAACAAACCCCAGAAACCTGCGTCCAGCCAGCTTTGCTGGGACATTGGGTCAATGGGAGCTGTGGGCAGCCTGAAAGCCCGTCACCCAGGCTGGCCACAACCCAATGGGGTGAGGGACGTTCCTGGGGGACTTGGCCAGCCTGCACACAGCCATCAGCCCTCACCCAGGCTGGTCAGGCACGGCAGCAGGTGGACATCCTCAGAGGGGTCCCAGACTGTGAGAGGGCACAGGCCGGGCTGAGGGACCTCCCGAGTGCACAGAGCGGCTGCAGGGCGGAACAGCGCAGGACCCAGGACCCGTGAATGGGAAAGAGGCGGCAGGGTTGGAGGGCACCGGGAAGTGGGTAAGAGGTGGCAGGGGGTCGGTGGCCTGCTTGGTGGGCTTCCCAGGCCCTTTGCGGGGCACCGGGGAGC
>PVJC01021188.1:14221-28559 GCA_004026665.1 Murina feae | reverse complement strand
TATCGGTGAAGAAACCGCTTTGGCATATGTCTGAGATTTTGTTGCCTTTGTATTCCTCTAGTATTTTTATGGTTTCCCGTTTTACGTTTAAGTCCTTTATCCATTTTGAGTTTATTTTTGTGTATGGTGTAAGTTGGTGGTCTAGTTTCATTTTTTTGCATATATCTGTCCAATTTTCCCAGCACCATTTATTGAAGAGTCTTTGCATTTTTCAACTGCAGAAAACACACTTCAAAGTTCTCCCATAGTTTACTGGCTGAACCCCTCAATAGACTTCTAGTTAAAAGGTCATACTCATCTACATCTATTCTCCACAGAGGGTGGGTACTCACAGCACCATGGCAGCCCTCCAAAGAAGTTTCTCCTGTAATTCTCTAACACTTTCTAATATCCTTGATCCGATTGAAGACTCAAAGAATCATGGAACAGCTTCTTGAATGCATTTCCTTTGTCAGCCTGTATATGGACGGGAGACTGTCTCTCATACTCACTTGGGCACCCTGTCATCTGTTAGTATTTCAACGCAGTCTCTGACAGGGAGAATCCATTCTAAGATCCTGTTAGAAATACAAACACGAACAACTGGGACACATTATAGAGCCTACGTGAGAATGGCATTACTACATATCAGACCAGGATGCTGTTAACGTAAAAAACATTCAGGTCTGTAAAGAATTTTTTAAGTTTATTTGAGGCAAACTGTCGACATATGCTGGAAGCAGAACCTCAACGAATTGAGATAATGCTCAGGAGAATGATGAGTTCATACCTTGTTTTTATAAATTACCATCAAAAAGAAAATGCGTAAGTGGGTTACATGAAATTCATTGGTGATAGATTAAGGAGGTGGGATAAAGCAAAGCAGGGAAACCTCTGGGATAGGATAAAAAGTGAAATGATGGACATATGCTTCTTTTACATGGATAGATACAGGATAGTTTAACATAATTAACAGTTGACAATTAACTTGATAAGAATAACAATGAGAGAATGTCCTGGTGCCATTTGTTTTACCCTGAGGGGTCCAGGAAAAAAAATAAAAGGGAAGTTACAAGTTACCCAGACATTTCACAGATATCTTAAATGCAAAAAGACAAATGGGTTCATAGAGATCTAAGTTTATCTTTGTCAGGGAAAATACCGGCCTAGGACATGACTACACACCATAACCTGTTTATAGCCAAGTACTTAATTTTCAGACCATCTTTTTGGATTATTTTAGGTCTTTGAGTTTGTACAACCGCCATGCAGGCCTTTCCTGAACTAGTCAGGTTAGCATATGGTCCCTTTAATCCACAATCCAAATATTTCTAAAATCATGTCATTATTTTCAACCTCTATTACCAACATCTTCATTCAAAGCTTCATAATCTCTTTTTTTAAATTTTGTTTTATTGCTTAAAGTATTACAGCAAGTATTAGATAGGTCTCCATTTTTTTCCCTTGACCTTCCCCCCTCCTCCCCTACTCCCCAGTTTCTTGTGTCCATTGATTATACTCGTATGCATGCATGCAAGTCTTTCAGTTGATCTCTTAATTCCCCCCAACCCTCCCCAGCCTTCCAGCTTCATAATCTCTTACCAATACTATTGCAATCACTTGTTTCTGCCTTTATTTTTATCCTATTAAATCTATTCTTTATAATCCACCAGATTGGTTGACCTAAAATGCAGATATTATCATGTCACTTATCTGTTTTAACCCTTTCAAAATCTCCCAATAGCCATGCCCTAGAAGCATGCTTCTCAAATGTTGGAGTGCATACAAATGACTCAGGAATCTTGTTAAAATGAAGATTCTGTTTAAGTACGGTTGGAATATAGCCCCCAACTTTGCATTTCTAAAAACCTCTGAGTAATTCTGCTCCAGGAACCACACTGAGTACCAAGGGTCTGGAGACATTTGGGCTTTTTGGTTGTGTCATTCAGGGGCCTACCTAAACTTATCGACAACTCTCATCTCATTTCTTACCTTTCCCCATAGAGTCTCAGAACAAACTATGCTGTTTTATGTCTGTCCTTTTCTTTTTTAACTGATATTTATATATAGTGGTAACGGGGACCCTTCAATCCCTTTAAGGTTTCCATGTTAGTTTCCCATGGCTGCTGCAACAAAGTATCTCAAACTGGATGGCTGGGGGGAAAAACCACACAAAAAAACAAAAACACAGAAATTTATTTTCTCACGGTTCTGGAGACTGGGAGTCTGAAAAGGGGTCAGCAGGGCCATCCTCCCTCCAATGGCTTTAAAGAAAAACCTGTTCATTCCCTCTTTCACTTTCTGGTGGCTCCGGGAATCCCTTGTGGTCACATTGACTCTTCCTCTTAGGCCCCATTTCTCTGCCTCATATTTATAAGAAGGTATGTGATCGAATTTAGGGCCTACCCAGATAATCTGAGATAAATTTCTCCTCTCAAAATCTTAACTTAATCACATCTTTTGCATATAAGGTGACATGTACCCTTTTGCCATGTAAAGCAGTATTCACAGGTCCTCAGAATGAGGATGTAGAGATATCTTTTTGGGGGAAGAGTCATCATTTAATCTACTACATGTCTCTTTTTAGAACACATGGCATACTATTTTTTATAAAGTTTTCTCTGATTCCTAGCACTTATCCAAATGTCCTTGTGCTTATTTTTTTACATATCAGATATCACACTATACTATAACTGCTAATTTCCTCCTGTGTTCTTTATTTGTCATCTATACATATACATTGTCATATATAATAGCTGCTACTACTATCTGAGACATATAGGTGCTTAACAAATATAACAAAGCTTATTTTGGAAAGGTTTGGAGTGGGCTGGGGTTGCACACTTCTGACATGAGGCCATAATGTGTCAAAAGAGGTTTTATTACCAACACCTGGGTTCTGGTGGGCTGAGACCGAGAAAGGCATCAGCAAAGATCAGGGAGAGATAGGTAGGTTTTTATTAATTTTTGCTGCCTGCAAACCGCTCTGCTGATGTAAGGGTCTGGTCCATCCTTGGTTCCTCCAGTGCCAGGTGTCTTCCAGTTATCTCAGGTATGCTGTGCTCAAGGCTGCAGCTTTCTGCAAGATATCTGCTAAGCACAATAAGTTTTTCTCTGCCCCGTTTTATTCTCTTTAACCCTTTCAATTTTTAATTGGGGGCCTTTCTTAATGTCCATACTGGAATAGGTGAGTGTACTGTATAGTCTCATAGAGCACTGAACTTATTTTAATTCCTTATCCTATTTGTAATTAGGTCCACACTCGGTAATTGGTAGATGTCTGCTCCTCCTCAACATTAGAAACTCTATGAGAATAAGGACCCTGTCTTTTTTTCCATTGTCCTATTTTTGTTCCTGACACAGTGCTCAGCACATGGTATTTGCTCAGTTAGGACCAGGTAGGGGAATGATTAACCAAATAAATGGATCTCTGTGAGAGATATTGATAAGGGAAGTGGTGCCCTTAAGTTTTAGTTTAATATCAGGAGTTGCAAAGCGGTGTATTCTAGGAAAAGAGAAAAAAATGTAAGAGTCTTCTTAAAAACTCACTGGAATACTTAAGGATAGAGTAGGAAGAAGGCAGCAAGGTTGAGGATGGACAAGGAAAAACTAACTGGGCTCTGAGACTAGCCACCGCTTATTGGAGGTTTGTTATGTGCCAATCTATTTGCTTTCACTTGCATAACAAAAATGTAACTGTACCCTCTAAGCAGCCTCTTCTCTTGCACCCAGCTCACTGTGATAAGAATCAGCACTTCAGGCATTCCCTGAAAAAGCAAGTCCAGGAATTCAGAAATATCGGTTGGTAATATAAATGTTACGAAGTTTGCTTTGGGAAACCTGTCTTGCCCACAACAGAGCAAACTTTAAGCAAGCTTATTCACTACGTATCTCTAGTCATCTCTTTCACAATCTCTTTCTTATCAATACAGACTCTAGGTCTCTCCATTTTTCTCTTGACTGACATTGATTCTCAGGTCTCTGTTATAATGAGGCATTTTGTTACGGTACCTTCCTGGTAAAACAGTAAGCTTTAAGTCCATTCCTTTAGACCAGGGATGCGGAGTGTCCAGCCCACAGGCCATATAAGGCCTGAGAATCATTTGGTCTGGCCCTGCTAAGGCATTAGAGGGGAGTTAATTAAATGTTTGACCAAATATAGCAGGCCAATTTTTAAGTTGATAATTTTGTATGGCCTGTGAATGATGTTATAAATACCCAAATGGCACCTGGCAGAAAAAAGGTTCCCCACCCCTGCTTTAGATTCATTGATTTTAAGCATAGTAAGATTTTGTAGAGAGACTAAATAGCTTATCCAGTGTCACACAGATAAGTGGTAGTGCTAGATTAAAATCCAGATCTTCTGCTGCCACAGACTATGATTTTAGGCTCGCTATGTTTTAACCATTATTTAAACATAGCACTTTGAAGTTGTATTTAAATATCTGTTCTGTGTTTGGCCCCTAGACAAATGTTTCTAAAGAGAGGTCACTCACTCCGGCTCACCTAAAAGAACTAATGAATGAGAATGTCTGGGAGTGGGGCCAGGTCCCACAGTTTTAACAAACTCCCTGGCAATTCTTATGCACATTTCCATTTAAAGGACCTCTGCACTAGACTACAATCACTTCAAGAATCAAGCCTGTGGTTAATTTATCTTTGTGGTTATTTATCTTGTCATCAGTGACTTGCACCATGCCAAGCTTAAAGTATAAAAATAAGTGTTGAGTTAAACCAAATTGATTTAGGGCTCCTCCTAACCCTCTTTAGTGAAGACTGCTTTCAGAACTTCAGATGAAAGTGAAGTTCTGAGTGAGGATTAAGTGGCTTTAACTGTAAGATTTAGAAAGAATAAGAACAGAAATTTATGAGACTACTTAAAAATCTAACAACGTGCTGTACTTGCATAGTATTAAATCTAAGCTAAATTTTAGTCAGTTTCAGAGCATGGACCTCTTGTGCTACTTACACTACTGAATGACCCTGACTGTAATCTACTCCCTCAGTCTGTGTCTTCCCAGAAAGAAGACTTACTGTTTCCCAAGCAGAGGGATGATATAAAAAATATTTGACAATCTGGCCACCAAACCATCTCAATGGACACAGAATATTGGCTGTAAATAAATAATAGAATACAGTTGACTCCAATAGATAAATCATCTATAATAATAAAAGGGTAACATGCTAATTAGACGGATAACCTTCCAGATGAAGCTGAGGCTGTGAGGGAAGCCTGGGTCCTGGGTGTCAGAGGGAAGCTGGTGTTGGCAACTGGGGGAAGGAAGGCCTACTCTTGCACGAATTTCATGCATTGGGCCTCTAGTCCAATAGACATAAAAGAAATGACCTCAAGAAAAATAAGAACCAGGGAATTGAATGTTGTTAGAATTATCTCTTATCTCTCCTTTCTCTTATTTCCACTTTGCTGTCACCTATTGTTGGTAGTTTCATCCACATGGTTTGGAACATGACCTTTTGACTTTCATACATGATGGTCCCTGACTCCCACCACCTCAGAGAGACTGACTCCTTTAGTTCTAGTTTGAAAACTCCTGCAGAAAGACTAAGTGGCTGGCTTTCATCAGACACCTTTTCCTGGATTGATTGTCTATGGGAGATGGATCACCTTTTAATAAATTATCTGTACTTGAACTCAGTATGTGGGGGCAACTAATGCTTCCAAATATCATATTTATATGTTGGTGATTCCCAGACATTCCAGGTCCTGACCTGACCTAAATCCAGGATCTTACATGTAACATATCTACTTAATATTTTCACTTGAATGTCTGATGATGACTTAGTCAAGATAGTTTAGGCAGCAATCAACACACATATCTCAGTACCTTAACGTAATAAATGTTTATTTGTTTGGGAAAATTCTACTGTGGTTCTGGGCAGTTTTCCAGGGCAGCATTTCTTTATGTGACAACTCAGTGGTCCAGATGGAGTGAGCTCCACCAATCCAAAACATGAAACCTCCTGGTCAATGAGACAAAAGAAGAGAATGCTTCACCTGGGATGTGATTCCATCAGGTCAGTTTACAACCCACCAACCCAAAATGATCACGTAGCCCCAGATGGCTATAAACTAGTGGGGAAGTATAACTCTCCTGTGTGTACTGGAGAACAGAATAAGATATGGATGAGTGCTAGAAGTCTCTTTCCCAAAGAGGCATCTTTTTATTGGTTTCTCTTCTTACCACCTATCCCCTAGTCTTTTCTGTATTAGTTATCAAGACAAAAAGAGCCTTTCAGTTTCTCAAGCCAAAACCTTAGCTTAATCCTCAATTCCCTCAAAGACCACATCTATATAAATGTTCAGTCCTGTCAGTGGTCTCTGCCTTAAAATATACAGGGTGTCCCCCCAAAATGTATACACCTTGTATGCATGACAGATCAATTGATGTTTCTTTCTTTTTAGATTTAACCTGTTGGAATTAATAATTATTCAAAGTGTGTATACATTTTTGGGGGACGTATTGATAACGCTTTTTGAAATGTTCCATGTTAAAGCAGCCTAAAGTGACATGAAAACTAAGTACAATACTGGATCCTATACAAAAGGAAAATCCTATATAATAAAAGCATAGTATGCAAATTTTCCCCTCAACTGGGAGTTTTTCTAGGAGTTTGACTAGTGGTCAGGCTGGCTGGGCGAAGGGAGGGAGTACTTGGCCAGCTGCCACCAGCTCCTAGGGACCCTACCAGTGCAAGAATTTTGTGCACTGGGCCTCTAGTAATACTATAAAAACATTACCAGGTCAACTGAAAAGGTTGGGATACAAATGATAAATCAGATAAAATTAGATTTTGTATCAATGTTAAATTCACTGAAGTTGATAATTATGCTATGGTTATGTAAGAGACAATTCCTATTCTTAGGAAATACACACTGAGGAATTTAGTAATAAAGGTCCATGATGTATGATAAATAGAACTTACCCTCAAATAGTTCAGAAGAAATCTATCTATCTATCTATCTATCTATCTATCTATACTCTATCTCTATCTAATCTATATCTATATCAATATCTATCTATCTCTATCTCTATCTATCTATCTATTTATATATCTACTAGTGACCCAGTGCATGAAATTCATGCACATTAAAAGGGGATTAATTAGAGGAAATATTTTAATATTGCTATTTGCCCTTTCTCTATAATAGAAGTGTCAGAGATTAAAGAAAATTAGTAAAATGTATATGAAAATCTTCCTCCTATCAGAGTCTGGGGTGCACCATGGAACCCAGAGTCAAGTCTTCCACCACCCACATGCACCTCAAAATCGCTCAAGACCCAAACCTGGATGGCCCCCCTTCATTGGGATAGATCCAGACCCGGCTGGTCCCACCTTGTCAAGCCCTGCCAGGTGTGGGGGGGTGCAGCCTCAGATCCCCTGGGTTCCAGGGCATGGGGGCATGGCCTGAGGTCCCCCATCAAACCCTGCTGGGTGTAGGGAGTGGTCTTTGATCCCCCAGCCTGGCGCCGGGGCAGGGGGCACAGCAGGAGGTCCCCTGGCCTGGTGCTGAGGTGGGAGGCACAGCCTCATGTCCCCTGGCCTGGGGCTAGGGTGGGGAGCATGGCCTGAGGTCCCCCGGCCTGGCACCAGGGAAGAGGGTGCAGCCTGAGTTCCTCTGGCCTGGTGCCAGGGCGGGGGGGAGCAGCCTGAGGTCTCCTGTCAAGCCCTGCAGGTGGAAGGCATGACCTGAGGTCCCCTGTCAAGCCCCATGCAGGAGGTGGGTGGGCATGCAGCCTCAGGTCCCTGCTGATTGCTCCTTAAGGCTCGTTATGGGAACTTAGCCTCAGCTGTGGGTGCAAATTGACCAGAGTGATGGTCAATTTGCATATTCCCTCTTTATTATATAGGATATCTATATATCTATATCTATATCTATATCTATATCTATATCTATATCTGTCTAGATAGATAGATAGATAGATAGATAGATAGATAGATAGATAGAAGCAGATGATAAAGCACATAGGGTATAATATTAACAGCAGGTGAACCTGGTAAAGAGTATACCCATAGGTATCTATATCTCTAGAATTTAGCCATGCCATACCATCCATTGCCCAACAAGCTAGCTCAAGTCACAATCCTTACTACCCTGATTTCCGTCTTGCTCACACAGAACAGGAAGAGTGATCCTTGACTGGCCTCCCATCATAGGTACAATAAAATCTAAAGACCTCTATGACCTATGTCTTACCTTTGATTCTCTTTTGATCTTACCTTCTATATGCAAACCTGACTTCCACTCCTGGCTCTAATCATGCTGCCTTCTTGAATGCACCAAATGTCTTCCTGCCTCCTCAGTCACTACTTTAAATTTATATTCATAGATATTCAGATTTTTTTCTAGTATAGCTAGTTTTTCTATGAGGTTATAGCTAGCAGCCAAAACAATATATCTGAAGATATAAACAATATGAAGTAACCATTTTCAAATAAGAATATTATTTCAGTTTAAACTGCCACAAATTTTAATACTGTTATAAAAATTCCTTTTCCTTTTAGAATGGATGTTTAAGAAGTTCTTATGGGAAAAGTCCGTATTTTTAATAAGCATTTATATATTTTTATAATGAAAGGGTCTATCCATGCATTCAATCTTTTGCTATTGTATTTTATTGAAGTAATTTGTTGGAAGAATAAATTATTCTCAAAGGTAGTAAATTACATATTATAAATAGTAAAATAATCATATCTAAATGTTTCCATCAAATGTGTATTAATTTAATAAAATTGCACATATAAGCAGGCTTTTAACAGCTGCTATTAGAAACTCATGGGGATGGGAAACTACTTTTAAGGAATAAAAGGTAAATGAATACATAATTAGAAATCAATTATGTGCAGGATTTAAGTGCATTCAAATTAGAAACCAAAATAAAATAAAATAAAAAGGTATCAGAAGGCATAGAAAAGGCAAAAATTTATGAATTTATTTATTTATTTTTGGTGTTTTCTGCAGGAATTTTGAGGATTAGAGACAAATTTCAAATCCCAAACAATAACTGGTTCTTTGCTATTGCAGGAGGGAAAGAGCAGGGCTGGGAACTGAAGGTGATTAGGTCATAGATAGAGATTTACCTTAGAATTCACTCTATTCTAATCTACTAGGTAATAAATGACAAAGAACAGCACTAAGGAAGTAGCATGCAATGGAGAGTAACCCACAAAAATGAATGAAAACATTTGAGCCCTAACCGGTTTGGCTCAGTGGATAGAGTCTTGGCCTGTGGACTCAAGGGTCCCCAGTTTCGATTCTGGTCAAGGGTATGTACCTTGTTTGCGGGCAATCCCTAGTAGGAGGTGTGCAGGAGGCAGCTGATTGATGTTTCTCTCTCATCGATGTTTCTAACTCTCTATCCCTCTCCTTTCCTCTCTGTAAAAATCAGTAAAATATATTTAAAAAACCCATTTGAACAGATATTTTATTAAAGAAGATTTATAAATGCCAAATAAGCGCATGAAAAATGCTCAAAATCATTGGCAATTAGGGAAATGCAAATTGAAAAAATACACTCTTGCTACAATGATTAAAACAAAAAATACTGATTTTGGTAAAGATGTTTAAGATATAAGAATACACTTTGATGGGGTATAAAGTGATACAACCCCTTCTGACACCAGTTTGACAGTTCTTAAGATGTTAAATACACTAGTATACCTTCAATATAATTCAACCATTTTATTTCTAGGTACTTAACGGAAGAAATAAAAGGATGTACATGTATTTATATCAATACTATTTGCCATAGCTATAACTTGGAAACTATCAACTGCATATCAAAAGGTGAATTAACAAACAAAATTATGGCTTATATTACAGTGGACTATTCCTCAGCAATACACTTGGAATATACTTGGTGATAAAACCCCTTCAGCAAAGGAAAACATAGGAGACAACAGCGACAATGAAAATAAGACAAATAAACCAACAAAAAACATTTTGAGAGAAGCTTATAACAACAAAAGGTTGTGAGTGGTCACAGGAATGTTTACTTAAATGTAGAGCACCAGTGGAGGGTCATTTAACTGGGACAGAGACATACTATACAGTTTACTTTTTCTCACAGAAATGTACGACACCGAGGGGTCCTCATTTGGGAGCAGTTGGTCTATTGTCTATCTGGTGTTACTGACTTTCCTTTTATTTTAATGATAATCTCATGTTTTTATATTTTGTCCATGGAATTTAGATGAGAATTTGGTGGGGAGTTGATATTTGCATTTTTCAGGTAAGGACTGTAAAAGTGATGCCCTTTATGAGTAACTAATCTTCTGAGGTTTAAGTGAGTTGGAAATAAATAATTTTTATGTCACAGCCTACCATTTACATGAATTATGGGATTTTAAGTAAATGATCAAATATTATCTCTGCTCTTTTAAAATTTTGATGATCTAAATAACCACTGTTAATCATGCTTCAACTGTTCCAATCTTTAAATTTCCAAAAAAAAAAAAACACCCCTCTGTTTTGAATGGGATATTCTAGCATCAGATATCAGAAAGCATTCTTTCCCTATGTAGGATGTTCACACATTACTCAGGTAATATGAAGTCAAACACAGACTTTGGTTTATATGTCATATTTCCTTACCTTTAGTTGTAGTATGATGTTTATGAAAAAAATTCCTTCATAAAGTAGTTAACATAACATCTTTGGTTTTTTTCTGTCAAAGCAATTACATATTTTTTCTTCTAAATACAAAAGATAAGAAAAACTCCAGGCAGCCCAGACCTGACTTATATCGATCACATTTAATGATTTTGCTATTAACTTTCTAAGGAGTTAGGAAGTAGGGACAAAAATTTGACTTAATGGAAGTATCCTATAGTATTCCTCATATTCCTTTGTCAAGAGTTGTGATTAGTTTTGACTGCCTGCTTTGTTGCTGGCTTTCTAGCTGTCTGTATTCCCAGACCTATAAGTTGGTGCAAACTAATGTTGTATTTCTTCCTCGAAAACCCTCAGTTATGATCATAATTCTAATTTAGAGACCTAATTTTAGGTTATGAGAAAGAGGAAGGGGAGAAAAAAATTATAGGCGAACATTTTGAAAATAGATACCATCAGTCAGAAAGAGAGAGAGAGAGAGAGAGAGAGAGAGAGAGAGAGAGAGAGAGAGAGAGAAAGAGAGAGAGAGAGAGAAAATTTGGTGAGGTTGCATGCAATTTTATGTGAACCATCCCCATAAGGAAGAGCGTTAACAATAATGTCCTATCAAGTCCAAAACCATTGACCTCTTCCTGACAGGAAATTCAAAAGCAATTCCAGTGATCTTCAGCAGGAAAATATAAAAGCTCTATAACCACAAATGTGACTAATTCAGAATTCCTGTTCAAGTAAATTTAAAGAAACATATGCTGAGCTTCTACCATAAGAAAGGAACTTGAAGAGGTAAAAATATTATATATGGTAAGATAGCTGTTTCGTGTACTTTATACAGAGAGATGTAAAAAACTATTACTTAATAGTTGGTGTCAGAGTTCCTTTGATTTTTAAGGAAATTCTTTGATGAAATTACGTGACATGGAAAATGAGATCCTAAGGACATGGGTTATCAGACGTCAAAGAGATAAATGAAGAAAATCTTAACTCCTGTTTATGAGACATAAACCAGAATTTGAGGGAAGGAGGAAAAGCTTAACAGAGAGGGAAAGAAGGAAAGAGTAGGGAGTATTCTTAAAAGCAGAGATGCCTAATGTTTATTATTCTGGAACGTGAACTTCCCGTTCTGCTTCCCCCAAATTCAGTTAAGTTTCGAATGTTCTGTTTTACAAATTGAGAGAAGGGACTGATTTCCACAAATGGGTTTGTATTAGTTTCCTATTGCTGCTGTGACAAATTACCACAAGCTTAGTGACTTTAAAAAACAACACGGATTTATTATAGTTCTGGAGGTCAGAGTCCAAACATAGGCCGTTTGGGGCTAAATGAAGGTTTCCTCAGAGCTGCTTCCTTCTGGGGGTCTACGGAGAAATGTGTACTTTGTCTTTCCCAGGTTCTAGTGGCTTTCCACATTCTTTAGCTTATGTCCCTTCAAAGCAACAGCATCAGTGTCTCCTTTAAAATCTGTCTTTCTCCTCAGATTCTCGCTCTGTTGCTTCCCTCTTTCCCTAAGAAGGGCACTTGTGATCACATTGGACCTATTTACAGAATCTGAGGATAATTTCTTCATCTCAAAATTCTTATTCACATTTTCAAGTCCTCCTTTGCCATGCAATGTAACATATTCACAGGTTCGGGGCCTTCATATTTGATCACCTTTGGGATTCATTCTTCTGTCTACCACAGAGTTCCTGAGGAGAACAAAGAATGCGGGGGGTATAGTATGATGATCCCTAAATGGACCAATTCAGTGGAATTAAGGGCCTTGGAGTCAGAAGGGGTCATAAGAATGTGCCTTTCATTGTTTTTGAGAAGGGCAATAACATCGCAATATCTGTGCTTTAGGAAGACAATTGTATAATAATCTGAACTATATCATTAAGATAAATAACAAAATAGTTAAGTATCCGTTCAAGAGAACAATAGGTTTAAAACAAAGCAGTGCATGATTAATTGCCAAAAGAATTCTATAGAAAATAATTGCTATTGGAATTTTTAAAACATAAATTTGAATAATGATGATTAGTGAAACTGTTCTAATGAGGCCAAGGACATGAATTTGATTTTTTGTGTGGGTCAGAAGGTTCCATAGTTTTAAACACTTAATCACAGACAATCATCTTGCAATTGGTGGGTGGAAGAGGCATAAAGAAAATCAAGTAAGAAAGCAGGGTGCAGTGGTATTACACTTCACTTCTACTGAAAAGAGTACAGTCTTCATGCCTTTCTGATGGCAGTTTAGTGCTTTATATATTAAAGATACTTTTCTCATACAATTAAACAAAATAAGTTTTATAAAATTCACATCTCTATTAATATATGTACATTCAATTTAAAATGTTTATTTGAATCATTTTTTATTTTTCAATTACAGTTAACATACAATATTAAATTAATTTCAGGTGCATACCCCAGTGATTCAACTTACTAAATGATCATCCTGATAAATCTCATACCCATCTGACACCATACGTAGTTATTAGAGTACTAGGGGCCCGGTGCACAAAAATTTGTGCACTCGGGGTGGAGGGAGTCCCTCAGCCCGGCCTGTGCCCTCTGACAGTCTGGGACCCCTCAGTGGATGTCCTATGATGGCCCCAGTCTGCCAGGCTCCTTCTGTGTGTGTGTGTGTGTATGTGTGTGTGTCATCACTGGGGACCTGCCCCCAGCTGCATCTGAGGCTTGGAGCAGTCCTCCTGTGTGTGTCTACCTGCTGGGGGCCTGCCCCAAGGCACACCATGAAGGCTTGGAGCAGGCACCCCCTCTATGTTGATCTCTCAGACTCTTGCCCTCCCCTGCATGTTGTTCTCTTTTTTGAGCTGTGGCCAGGGCTGGGTGCAGCCTGCCTCCCAAGCTTGCCTACTGCCCATCTTCCTCCAGCCACCAGAAAGCAGGGAAAACCCTGCCTCGTGGTCAGGCCAGCCTTTTCCTGCTCCCTGCTCCCCGGAAGGGACCTGGGAAGCTGCCAAGCAGGCCGCCAACTCTTTCCCACTCACCCGTCCCCTGCTGCCTTCCTTTCCCACTTCCCGATGCCACCAAGGGGTCTGGGGAGCTGCCAAGCAGGACCCCGGCCCCTGCAGCCTTGCTTTCCCGCTCCACGATGCCCCGCAAAGGGCCTGGGCATCCACCAAGCAGGCCACCGGCCCCTTGCCGCCTCTTACCCGCTTCCCGGTGCCCTCCAACCCTGCCGCCTCTTACCCGCTTCCCGGTGCCCTCCAACCCTGCCGCCTCTTTCCCATCACGGGTCCTGGGTCCTGCGCTGTCCCGTCCTGCAGCCGCTCTGTGCACTCGGGAGGTCCCTCAGCCCGGCCTGTGCCTTCTCGCAGTCTGGGAGCCCTCGGGGGATGCCCACCTGCTGGCGTGCCTGACCAGCCTGGGTGAGGGGCTTTAAGGCTGCCCACAGCTCCCATTAACCCAACGTTCCAGCAAGGCCGGCTGGACACAGGTTCTGGAGTTTTTTCTCCTATAATTGATACTGTTCCTTGAAGGCTTGGGGTAATTGATACACTGTTCCTTTAAGGCGGCCTTCTAACTACTAATGAAGCCTCCTCTGCTTCACCTCTCAGCGTCTATAATGAAACAATTGTTACTTTTACTGGTTAGGCCGGAGCTGCTCTTTCCTTCAGCTCCGGAGGATTCTATGATTGTTACAATGTTTCAAAAAGCTGTGTTTCGCTAGAGGCAGTTTAATCGGAGCTGAGCTGAAGGGCGCAGCTTCACTTTCCCTCCTGC
>PVJC01021188.1:0-14121 GCA_004026665.1 Murina feae | reverse complement strand
TTCTTAATCCTTTCACCGTTTTCACCCAGCCCCCTCAACTCCTCCCATCTGGCTACTGTAAAAATGTTCTCTGTATTTATGAATCTGTTTCTGTTCTGCTTATTTGTTGATTTTTCTGTTTTTAGACTCAATTGTTAACAGATATGTATTTATTGCCATCTTATTGTTCATATTTTTAATTTATTTTTCTTCTTCTTAAAAAAGCCTAACATGCAAATTGTCCCCTCAGGTGGTTGTTTGACTGGGAGTTCTACTGGGAGATCTGGAGTGCGACTGCTCACTATGATGTGCGCTGACTACCAGGAAGCTGCATGAAATATGGTGGGCATCGGCAATATGGCACTGGCAGCAGGCAGTAGTGGAGGTGCTGCCGGCTCTGATGGGCTCTGACAAGCACCATAGCAGGATGGTGCGGCAGGTGAGCATGCAGCACCAGGCCAAGGTGGGTGCGAGCGGGGGCCTGATCACCCCACCAATCAACCCGCAGATGCAACCATTGGCAGTGGTGAGGGGTGGGGCTGCCACCTGGCTCCTAGGCACTGAGGGAGCTGAGGGGTGGGGGCTGACCTGACTGCTTGCCAAACAGGTGGTATGGTGGAGCAGGGCAGAGGATGGCGCCGGCCAAGGCAGGGTGCAAAGGGGCGCTAAAGGGCTGCAAGACTGGGGGTGTGAGCTGGGGCTGTGAGGCTGGGGGCATAAGCTGGGGCCCGATCTCCACAGGCCACCCCGAGGGACCCCACCAGTGCATGAATTTGTGCACCGGGCCTCTAATTTCATATGATATTGATTGGTGGTGAAGAACTGCTTTGGTTTTTCTTTCTTTCTTTTTTTTAAAAAAATAAGTTTTCATTGCTTTTTAGAGAGAGAGGAAGGAAGAGGGATAGAGAGATATAAACATTAATGAGAGAAGAATCATATGTTGACTGCCTCCTCTATGCCCCTTATAGGGGATCAAGCCTGAAACCTTAGGCATGTGCCCTGGGCAGAATTGAATAAGTGACTCTTAGTTCATGGGTCAATGCTCAACCACTGAGTCACACTGGCTGGGCTCCTTTGCTTTTTCTTGTTTTTAAAGCTCTTTACATGCCCTTTGATTCTAAATGATAGCTTTGCTGAGTAAAGTATCTTGGTTATAAGTCCTTGTTTTTCATTACTTCAAATATTTCTTGCCAATCCTGTGTCCTGCAGTTTCTGTTGAGAAATCAACTAACGTTTTTATGGGAGCTCCCTTATATGTAATAAACTTTTTTTCTTGCTATCTTTAAGATTCTCTCTTTGTCTTTAAACTTTTACATTTTAATTATGATGTGTCTTGGTGTGGGTCCCTTTGGTTTCAACTTATTTGCAACTCTCTGAACCACCTGGACTTATATGTCTATTTTCTTTACCAGGTTATGGAAGTTTTCTGTCATTTTTTTAAAAATAGGTTTTCAATTTCTTGCTATATGTCTTCTCCTTCTAGCACCACCATGATGTGAATATTGGTACACTTGGAGTTGTCCCAGTTGCTCCTTACACTGTCCTCATATTTTTGAATATTTTTTCTTTTTGCTGTTCTGATTGGGCATTTTTTGCTTCCTAATATCCCAAATCACTGATTTGATTCTCGGCTTTATCTACATTACTGTTGATCCCCTATAAATTATTCTTCATTTCAGTTTGAATATCCTTCATTTCTAATTGTTCTTTTTTATGGTCCCCATGTATTTTTTTTAATGCTCTTAAAGTTCTAAGTTCACTTACTCTTCCTCTAAGTTCATTAAGCATCCTTATAACCAGTGTTTTGAGCTCTGCATCTAGTAGATTGCTTGTCTCCATTTTGTTTAGTTCTTTTTTTCTGAAGCTTTCTTTTGTCATTTTGGTCATGTTTTGGTATCTCCTCATTTTGGCTTCCTTGCTGAGTGGCCTTAGAGTCCAGTGGTGTAGCCTCCCATTCACCTGAGCTGGGCACTCCAGGTGCACCCTTGTGTGAGCTGTGTACACATTCTTGTTGTGGTTGAGCCTTGATTGCTGTTGGCATCTCAATGAAAGGGTTTGCCCCCAGGTCAATGGGATTTGAGGACTGACTAGGACCACCATGGAAGATTAGTTGTGCAGGGTCTGTCCCCATAGACCAGGACTTGCTTCAGTAGGGTCTGGTGCCTGCTAAGTCTGCCCCTTGAGTGTGTCATCTATGGTGGTGGTAGGTAGTCTGAAACCGACTACTGGGTATGCTGACTCTGAGGCCTTCAGGGTGGATTTTTCTTATTACTAGCCTGGGGAAAGATTAAAGTTCATATTTGAAATATTTGTTCTGCCAAATGTGTATTTCTTTCCCACTGTCATAAAGTAAAAAAACAAAAACAAAAACGTAAGTCAAACTGTGTTAAATTGTGGACCATATATATTCACATCCTTAAGCAAAATCTTGTCTGATTATCTTAAAATTACTCCATCTACTGATCATAACAGAAGGCTTATTTTTCTTAAATAAATGCTAGAATTCATTTGCTCAATTAAGTTAGGGACTTAGGGATATTTTTTTTTCTGTCCAACTTATGTGTCGCAATTAAAATTTTCTATTCAAATTGTCTTGGATTATTACTGTGGGGATAATATGGAAGTTTAAAAATAAAATTTAATATATTGTTACATTTTTAGCCCTTTAATAATAGTAGGATTTATTTTCAGGTACCTTCTGTTAGAATATTTACTTACCTTGGCTCTTTTTGTAATTTATTTTTTTTCATAGTTACTATTCAGTGCATTTATTTCTCATAGCAGTACTCATCTACACATACTTAAAACTAATTGCTTGAGTCTGGATGTGAACAATTTTCTATTCTATTTGTCCTTGTTCCAGTGAATGAATATTAGAATTGTTTTTTTAAAAAGATAATCAGTAGGTTAATGTGCTTAGAATACTACTACTGATCCATGCATTTTCTTGAACTGACATTAAAATAGAATGATTTTTTCAAAGACTATTTTTATTATTAAAACCTTAAGCAAGTTCTATAAAGAAAGCAAATAACACAGAATTGTAAAATTCAAATAATTAATCATATGTATTCATAATTATTTCTTCTCCAAACTTGGATTTCATTTCTTATTGTTTCCTGGTAGTGTTTACAATGATTTATATTCACGCTTATATTTAGGGCTAAGGCATTAAAATTAAATCACCAAAGAAAGAGAATAAACATTTGAAGATTATTACTTTTATATTTCAAATCTCAAAATATCCTAGAGCTGTAACTCAAATTCATTTAAGTTTGAGTACCAAAAGCCTATTCTTTGTCCAGTACTATGAAAAGTATTATGTAGAATAAAAAAGATGTAGTAATTTTTTTTTCCTTGGAGTGTTAGCCACCTAGCTATGGAGACAGAATTTAGATAAATGAAACAAATGTAAGAACTTGCAATATAATACCTATATTCCAGTATTATAAGTGTAAATATTCAAACAAAATAAATGGCAAATATCCAGGTTAACCAAGGTAGGAAAAGCATTTTCGTCTCAGGTTTAAAGGAATTTCAAGATTTAGATTATTGAGGAGGAAATGGGCATTCATGAGAAAGTAATATTCTGGATTTTGGAAAAGTTATGTCTGATTTAAAGTACATAGTGGACTAGGGGACATGGGTTGTATGGTTAACAGCCCTCCCTCCCCCTCTTTTTATGAAAATCTATTGGCTCTACTTTTGTGTGATTTATTCAAAGGATGGCTATGGGTGGGTGTAGGTTCCCTTATGTATCTCTGATTCTTGTAAATTCCACTTTCCTCTTTAACTACGGGGTTGATGGTGTGCTGTAGGGAATTCAAGAGAACTATCTGACCAACATTTATGATAAAGCAGACAATAAATGGGCAGGGTTCTTTCTCTGAGGCCAGATGGTGATAGCAAAGGCAGCCACCATCTGGAGGAAGGCAGCTATGTCAAAGGTCTATTGTAGAAGGGTCATCAAGCATCAAAGTAGCAGTGCTGGTCTGAGGAAGAAGCTAATGATAGGACATGAGAGCACATGGGAGGTAGCATGCTGGAAAATTCACAGAAATTACTCAGGTACAATTTGAAAAGGACTTGGTTTCTAGAAATAAAACTAGCAAAGGCTCATTCCAACATATTTTGGAACACATTTGTCACTGTCATTTATTACTGTACAGGTTGCCTTTGCATCCCTATTTATCTTTGTACAACAACAAATAGGAAAGCTGTCAGATGTCCTGCGTCTCAGTGAAATTCTGAGTGGTGCCCTAACTGGTTTGGCTTAGTGGACAGAGTGTTGGCCTGCGGACTGAAGGGTCCCAGGTTCGATTCCGGTCAAAGGCATGTACCTTGGTTGAGGGCACATCCCCAGTAGGAGGTGTGCAAGAGGCAGCTGATGGATGTTTCTGTCTCATCGATATTTCTGACTCTCTGTCCCTCTCCCTTCCTCTCTGTAAAAAAATCAATAAAATATATTTAAAAAAGAAACTCTGAGTGGTAGGTACAGTGTTTTGAATCTGGGAATAGAAAATAGTAACTAGATAGAATTAGTAGATATTTAGACATGGATATAGAAGTAATGTCTCAGATGCTCCATCTATAAAATGAGAAAACTGAACAAAACAACATCTAATTTACTTTCTTATAAAAAACAGTGAGCCCTACATGTTTCCCCTCCATCCTTCAATGTCAAAGTAAAGATCAGTGACTCACTTTGCCTGTCTGCCTCCTACTCTCAAGCTCAAAAAATATAATCACATAAGATTTTAGAAATTGAGTCACTTGATTTAGTTTTCTTGAAGAACATGCTGATTGAGTTTACTATTCTTAATCTGTTTTAGAAAGATTGATACAAGGAAGAATCTACATTTCAACCTCAATGTCTCCTATGATGAATCAGTGCCTGAAAAATGCTGACTTTGGATAATTACTCTCCAATCTAAAATAAATGAAACACCTATTTCCCACATAAATGAAATATTCTTATTGTAGAAAACATTGCAAAATAAAGTATAAAGAAGATACAATTATCCACAACCTAAAAAATAATTCAGAATTTTATGTTTTATAAATAACAAAGGTTTTATGCCTTTGAATGTTGCTAATTTCCTTGCTGGGGTACAGTGTATTAACACTCTTAAATATATACATATCTATATATTTACTTAACATTAAAACTTAAGTATTTTTTCATTTTAGACAATATTTTTGTGGCTGCCAAATTTATTATTTTCCTGTATCATATTCTGTACAACCATTTTCCAATTGTACATTTATTTTATTTTCATTTTCTGCTATCTTAAAACATCTGTAATATTTTCAAATATATATCTTTGACTATATGTATAATTATTTCCTTAGTTTACACAAAAGGGAATATATGAGTCAAAAATATAAACCTACTTAAAGCTCTAAAATATATGGCATCAAAATTTCCTTCCAGAAAATTTATACCAGTTTACATTTTTACAAAAGTATGCGTGCTTGTCCTCATATTTTCTTGTGAGTATAGAACAATTTGTCATTTTGATAGGTGAAAATATTATATTATTGTAATTTTATTCTATACTTCTTTAGCTGCAGTTTTATGTTCTGCCTATTTTAAAAAAAATGGATTGCTTTTTTTTGTTATTAAGTTTTGAGAGTTCTTTATGTATTCTGAATACAAATCCTTTATAAAAGTGATTTGCAAGTGTTTTCTCAATTTGTAACTTTTTTGCTTATTCTCTTAAAAGCCTCATAGTGCTTTTTCCAATCCTCACCTGAGAATATGTTTATTGGTTTTTAGAGAGAAGAAGGAAGAGAGAGAGAGAGAGAGAGAGAGAGAGAGAGAGAGAGAGAGAGAGAGAGAGAGAAGGAAAGAAAGAAAGAAAGAAGAAGAAGAAGAAGGAGGAGGAGGAGGAGGAGGAGGAGGAGGAGGAGGAGGAGGGGGAGGGGGAGAAGTGAAAATTCAATGGTTTAGGTTAAATTATATGCTCATCTGTTGCTGTTGACCAGGAAAAGATTGTGCTTTGATAGTTTTACCAAAACTGCACATAATGGGTGTTCACCAAAAGGAACAAGAAAAAGGTAATAGTTATTATGTGTTTTAATCTGATGAAAGTTATTAGCCTTTTAGGTATAAAATACAGTGTAACCCATGATACATTTTGGTATACAGATTAAGAACTCTCACAATCAGAATTAGAACACTGGTTCAATAATTCTGAAAATATAACTCCATTGCTTATAATTTGGTTTGTTAATAGAGAAATCTGACAGTATCCACACTTTGACTCAGTTCATAGTATTGTTTTCTGGGGTAAAGAGTTTGATGCTTGGAGAATTTTTCATAGGCATTTAATCCTTTGATAAAGCTATGTATTAAAAGGTCTGGCTGCTTGTTATTTTTACTTGGAGGTAAAAAATCTTTCAGGTTTCAGGCACCTTTAAGAACATTTTTTGATAACTTTGCTCATTTTTTTATCTTTTATTCTTATACTTTTGAGGATAGTCAGTGCTATCTCTTTTATAAATCATATTTGTAATCATCTTCTGTGTTAATCCTTTCTATATATATTCCTTAAATTTATCACTCATTTTGCTATGAGATTTACTGTAACATCATTTCAATAATATATTGCTTCCATCCATTCAATAAGATTAAGTGATTCCTATCATTCAAATAATGATTGAGTAGTTCTATAGAATTCAATCAGTTCTACTCTTATTTAATAGTTACTAATAATGCTGATCCCACTCTAAAATAATTGATTCTGGTTTTTGGATAGTGCAAAGAAGGGCACAACACAAACTAAGTTAGGGCATTTAAAAACTTTAGACTGTGTATATTGGCTGTCAGCACTTCATTCCTATGTAATTACATTGACCACTCTCCTCTGTTGCTGGAACCTGGCTCAAATGCATATCTGTCTTTTATTTCCATTTAATAGCCCCTTCCCTTTTTAACCAGCTTCCATCTAAATGCACTTATACTCCCAGCCTAAAATAAATTTCCCTCCCCACTGCCTTTCCTGAAAACTAAATGCAAACATATTCAAGGACATCATATGACTGTAAAACAAAATATTTATTTTGAACAGTATATCATATCTGTTATCATGCCTCTTATTTTCTGTTCCATGCCCTCACAATTTTGTGTGGTACAACATCATATCTTATCATTCATATGGCATACTTAAAACTTTCTCTCCATTTTTGCTTTTTCATTCCACAAACCCTCTATAAGTGAAAAGGCAAAAGATTCTCCTTGAGAATAGGTTACAGTATTCATGTACATCATCTGGGTTATCTATTCCTATTCTAGGGGGGAGATTGACTTCCCACTGTTTCTGCTTTCTTCTCTTCTTTTGATTTACTTATTTTATCGGATAATTTTCTCAATAGGATCTTTCCATTATTATTTTTAAAAATCTGTCTTTCTTATCCTATTGGAATTAATTTGTTGGTCTGAGAAGACTTGGTCTCAGGGGATGCTATTTTAAAAAGTTTTTCCTCCTGGCCAGCATGGCTCAGTGGTTGAGCGGAAACATATGAAGGGAGATCACAATTTCGTTGCATAGTCAGGGCACATGCCTGGGTTGGGGCTCGATTCCCAATGATTTTCTCTCATTAATGATGTTTCTATCTCTCTCTCCCTCTCCTTTCCTTCTGCACATTCCACAATGTACCCCGAGCGTGTGCCCTGACCAGGAATGAAACTGTGACCTCCTGGTTAACAGGTCAATGCTCAACACTGAGCAGCATTGACCAGGCTGTGTATCTTAATTGTGGCCCCATCAGAATTAAAGTCTAAAGAAAGTTCCAGACTCTATTCCTGTACGGGGCTTAAATATTCTTACTGTTGTTATTTTAGTTTTATTATAGCCATTTTCATTCTTCTTATGCCTTCATGGAACTATTTCATAATTTAAACATTTAAATGTGAATAAATTTTGGGTACAGTAATATTTTTATTTTATTTTCCAGACTGAAAAAGATTTCCTGTTTAAACAGCATGGAGTTTCTGTGAACATGCCTTAATTGACCTTGCTCCAGTTTAATTTGCCTGGTAAAGACAAGACTGTAAACAGAAATAATTTCTGTACTTATTGCAAGATATTCCTATAGATTAACTTTATCAGAAACAATGGTCTGCTTGCTGGAGGAAAGAGTTTGTTTATTAAATAAGAGTTTACTCATCAAGATTTACTTCAAGCCCCTCACTTTGCTGTATTGATCAAGTTGGAACTATTATATCACAAACTTTGCTCAATCTAAACCAGTTCCCTGCCTCAAAAAACTTGTCTTAAATCACTTGATCCCAGAGCCATTTTTCCTTCTCTTTTCTGACACACTGCTAAGATTCTGTCAAAGGGAGAGTCTCCCTATGACAGTGAATTTACAAAAACTTATTATCAAATCATTTGGTAATATCTTGATGAGCTCAACAATCTGGAACAGTGATGTCATATAAAATTTTATGCAATGATAGAAATGTCCAATATGATAGTTGTCACTGGCTACATGTGTACTTGAATAGTAGCTAGTGTGACTAAAGAGCTAATTCAAAATTTTATTTCATTTTAACTACTGAACTTAAATGTGAGATTCCACTGAGTTTAAACTGAGTCCCTACCCCATTGCTGTGGCTAAGATCCTTAATTCAGAAATAATATTCTCCACGGAGGTCCCTTGAGCTTGGAGGTCTCTTAGACTGTCACTAGGGAGGGCTATCTTGTTTCAATTATTTTCTTGTCTAGAATGCTCAGCTTACATTCTCTTTCAGGAAATAGAATATTCTTTATGGATGCCTTTATTATCTGATCAAGTCTGAAAGCTTTTATTCTTGCTGAAAATCTGCTTTATTGCCAATAACTCTACTATTTGTCCTTGGTGTGTGTGTGTGTGTGTGTGTGTGTGTGTGTGTGTGTGTGTGTGTGTGTGTAGGAGAAAAGAGAAAGGTCATTCATAAGCCCCAATAAGCCTTAAGCTCTCTGCAGGGACTGAGAACTGTACAAAGTTTTCACTCAGACTAGTTTCCTTTGGACACATTTTGCCTTAGATTACTTACTAGTGATTAGTTTATGAGAATTTTCCTTAGTCTTGCCTTGTTTTCACCAGAGAATCTGATTCTGAAAGATTTCTCTCCAAGGCTTCTGCTGTCACAGATTTTTAGGAGGGTGTAGTTGAATGACTCTGTGTGATGTGGTATTTAGTATACAATGCAGTGGAATGAGGTAATGCACAATGTTGTGCCACCATCACCATGATCTAGTTCCAGATCCTTTCATTATACCAAACAGAAACTATGTACTTAATAAACAGTCACTCATTGTCTCCTCCCTGCAGCCCTGGCAGCCTCTATTTTCTTTCTGTATTCTAGGTAACTCATATAAATGGATGCATTCAATATTTTTCCCTTGGAGTCTGGCATATCTTACTTAACATCATATAACATTAATACAAATATATGAATCTAACATAAACTATTTTCCACAGTGGCTACATCATTTTACATTCTATCCATGAAGGTTTCAACTTCTCCACATCCTCGGTCACACTTATTTTTTATACTAGAGACCCACTGCAAGAAGATTCCTGCAAGAATAGGGCTTCCCGAGCTGGAGCAAAGCAGAGAAGGAAGCGAAGCCCGCAAGGCAGGCTTCGCTCCCTTCTCCGCTGCCTCAGCTCCCTCCCCTCTCTGCCGCTTTGCTCCCTCCTGTCTCCACAGTCTCTGCTGCCTCATTCCCTCCAGTCTCTGCTGCGTCTCTGCTGCCTCGCTCCCTCCGTCTCCCCCACTTTGCTCTCTCCCGTCTCCACTGCCTCGCTCCCTCCCTTCTCTGGCACTTCGCTCCCTACTGCAGCACTTGGCTTCCTTCTATGCTGTCTTCAGTCTTTGCTCCTGCCTGTGTATGCAAATTAACCACCATCTTGGCTTGGTTAATTTGCATACAGTAGCTCTGATTGGCTGGTGGGCATGACTTGGCTAGTGGGCATGGCTTAGGTATCTCAGGGTGAGGGTCAATTTGCATATTGCTCTTTTATTAGATTAGATTTTTTTATAACAGCCATCTTTTTAAAAATATATATATTTTATTGATTTTTTTTTTACAGAGAGAAAGGGAGATGTTTAGAGAGTTAGAAACATCGATCAGCCACCTTCTGAACAATCAATCCCTACTGGGGATGTGCCCACAACCAAGGTACATGCCCTTGACTGGAATCAAACCTGGGACCCTTCAGTCCGCAGAATGATGCTCTGTCCACTGAGCCAAACAGGTTAGGGCAATAATAGCCATCTTAAATGAGTGTGAAGTGGTAATGATGAATGTTTTTGACTATAGCCATTAACTCAATTACAAACAACTAATAGATTAAATAATTTGTGAATGCCCATGTACTTCCTACGGAACTAGCCATCATAAATGTGGAAACCATTCAAAAACAGATACATGAAGACCAAAGGAAATGCCTAAATAACCAATATGGAGGGCAGGCCTCCCTAAGGTGCTGGCCCCCGTGATAGTCCTAGAAGCCAATTCTTTTGAGTGGTTGAAGGAAGCTATTATATAATGCCTATGATTCAATCCAGAATCTACAGAGTTGCTGGGAAAATGCCAGTTATAAATTGCATGATCATCTCTGACTTTTCAGAGTGAATACTTGGTGACACTAGAGAACCTTGCCAAAAATTTCACATGAAATTACTTCAACAACAAGGATAAGTTGACCAGTAAAGTCAATCAGCATTTCGGGGGACACTTTTACTAAGATTTCTGAGGTTATCTCTGGTACATGTCTATAAAAATGGAATATAGAAAAGAGCCCAAGCCTCAAGGTCTCTGTGAATATTTTAAAAGGAGTTTATATAACTACTTTCTTCTATGGTTTTTTAAAAAATTGAGATATAAGTGACATGTAACATTATATTGGTTTCAGATGTACAACATAAATATTTATAAATATTGCAAAATGATCACCACAATACATCTAGTTAACAACCTTCCCCACATGTGTTTCAGATTATGTCCTCTTGGTCATTGTTTGCTTATTCTTATAGAAGATCAACACATTCATTGATTTTATGTTCTCAACCTGTAGAATTCCAATCTATCTTTTCAGTAATGGAGGCACTCATTTTACTGGGAGTGCTAGAAATTTTTGCAAAACCTTAAACTTAGAAACATCATTGTCCCTATCATCCTCAAGCCTCAAGAAAATTAGAGAGCATTAATAAAAATTTTGTTTGTTTTGTTAATCCTCACCCCTGGATATTTTTCCACTGATTTTTAGGGAGCATAGAAGAAGGAGGGAAATATTGATGTGAGAGAAACACATTGATTGGTTGCCTCCTGCACAATCCCCAACCAGAGCCTGGGCCAGGGAGGAGCCTGCAACCAAGGTACATGCCCCTGACTGGGATTGAACCCGGAACCCTTCTATTGGCAGATCGATGCTCTGTCTGCTGAGCCAAACTGGCTAGGGCCATTAACAAAAATTTAAAACAGAAACTAGTAAAATTTACATGATATTTTTGGGGCTTCCCAGGCCAAGAGTACTACTTCGAACTCTCAAAGTTAGGACAGCACCCTCTGGCACTCATCAATTTTTACCATATAAACTTACTATAAGTCATCCTGTGAGATTGCCTTCCTGATTTTGTACTCTACTTCAAATATATATGGAAAATTACTGCAAGACATTTATGCTCTATTTTCAGTCTGATTGCAAACAGACCCAACTTGCCTTTCTCTACATCTTCCCTAGCAACTCCATAAAGCCTCAAACCGGGAGCCTTTCTCTTCAGAAAAGTCACTAAAGGTGAGCAGATACCGGCTTTTGAAGAACCACATTGGAAGGAATTGTATCAGGTACTTCCAGCCACTATAACAGCAGTCACACTCCAGGGGGTAGAGTCCTAGATTTGTGTCTCATGTAAAAAGACACAGGATTTCATAACCCATATTAGTTAGTCATCTACTGCTGAGTAATACATTATTTGAAAAATTACCCTCAAGGTTAGTGTCTTAAAAACAGCAAACATTTATGATTTCATGTAATTTCCGAGGGTCAGGAATTAAAAACATTTTAGCTGATGATTTTGGATTAGGGTCTCTCATGAGGTTGCAGTCAAGCTATTTATTGCCTGAGGTGGCAATCATCTGAGAAATTGGCTGGTATTGAGGATCCATTTCCAAGATTTTTTACATGACTTTGGCTGGGAGGCCTCAGCATCTCATCATATGGACCTCTCTATAGGGCTGGTCATGACATGGCAAGTTGCATTCTCTAGAGCAAAAATGATTTGAGATAAGAGAAGAGAGAGAGAGAGAGAGAGAGAGAGAGAGAGAGAGAGAGAGAGAGAGAGAGAAATGAGAAGGAAAGAGGGAGAGAGAACAACTAAAGAGGAAACTGTGTATTTTATTATTTAATACTAGGGGCCCAGTGCACAAAATTCGTGCATGGGGGGAGGGTGGGGGTCCCTCAGCCCAGCCTGCCCCCACTCACAGTCCAGAACCCCTCAGTGGATGTCCTATGATGGCCCCAGTCTGGCAGGCACCTTTTTGTGTGTGTGTGTGTTTGTGTGTGTGTGTGTGTGTGTGTGTGAGTAAGTGTCGCCACTGGGGGCCTTCCCCCAGCCACATCTGAGGCCCCCAACAGTCAGGACCGGGGAGCCTGGCCTGGAAAGGCAGCAAGGTGGGCGCCCGGGGGCCTCGCTGCCGACCGGGCTGCCTTTCTCCTGCTCCTCAGTCCCCTTGAGGGGATCAGGGAGTGGGAGAGATGTGTCTTGGGCCTGTGGCAAGGCAGCTGGTGCCCGCCATCTTGACTGAGTTAATGTGCATACTGCCACTCTGATTGGCTGGTGAGCGTGGCTTAGGCATCCTGAAGAAACAGTCAATTTCAATATTATGCTTTTATTAGATTAGACCATAAGTGACCTACAATCACTTCTACCATATTCTATAGGTCACACAGACTAACCCTGGTACAATGTGGTATGAATGCTAGGGTCTGAATACCAAGAAGTGGTAGGCTGTAACACTCTCTGACATCTGAACTGCTATTCTAATGTCTATTCTAAAATAAAGGTTTTAAAGTAATCCTTCAGCAGCAAATGGTCTTTGACAATAAAGAAAGCTCTACCAAGAGCTTTGAAGAAAAAAACAAACAACTACATGACATGGAGGGCTTCCACTCCAGGCCTATGGAACAGCCTTCTAGAAGGCTGGAGCCATAGATTATCATTCTTTAGTCTCTTGCTTTTGTTATTTATTTCCTAGCCATTAGATTTCCTCTTTTCTGGTTATAATTCTGAATTTTTAACAAACACACTTGTTATTCATAGTATTTTACTGTTACAATGTTCTAATGTGTAACTTCAATAATCTTTTATTTTATTTTACTAGAGGCCCAGGCACAAAAATTTGTGCACTGAGGGTGGGGGGCCTCAGCCTGGCCTGTACCCTCTTGCAGTCTGGGACCCCTCTGGGGATGACCACCTGCTGGCTTAGGCCCATTCCCCAGGCAATTGGGCCTAAGCTGGCAGTCAGGCATCACTCTGGCAGCCCGGGAGCCTTTGGGGGATGACCACTTGCCAGGGGGGTAGCAGGCCTAAGCTGTAGTCAGACATCCTTAGCACTGCTGAGGAAGTGGGAGAGGTTCCCACCACCACTGCTGTGCCTACAGCCATCAGCCTGGCTTGTGACTGAGCAGAGCTCCCCCTGTGGGAGTGCACTGACCACAGGGGGCAGCTCCTGCATTGAGCATCTGCCCCCTTGTGGTCAGTGTGTGTCATAGTAACCAGTCATTCCCAGTGGTTCTGCTATTAAGGTCAATTTGCATATTGCCCTTCTATTATATAGGACTAGGGGCCCGGTGCACAAAAATTTGTGCACTCGGGGTGGAGGGAGTCCCTCAGCCCGGCCTGTGCCCTCTCACAGTCTGGGACCCCTCAGTGGATGTCCTATGATGGCCCCAGTCTGCCAGGCGCCTTTTGTGTGTGTGTGTCGCCACTGGGGACCTGCCCCCAGCCACATCTGAGGCTCGGAGCAGTCCTCCTGTGTGTGTCTACCTGCTGGGGGCCTGCCCCCAGGCACACCGTCAAGGCTTGGAGCAGGCACCCCCTCTATGTTGATCTCTCAGACTCTTGCCCTCCCCTGCATGTTGTTC
>PVJC01021187.1:0-28464 GCA_004026665.1 Murina feae | reverse complement strand
CTGGGTGAGGGGCTTTAAGGCTGCCCACAGCTCCCATTGACTCAATGTCCCAGCAAGGCCGGCTGGATGCAGGTTTTGGGGTTTATCTCCTATAATTGATGCTGTTCCTTTAAGGTGAGGCCTTTTACTAAGGAAGCCTCCTCTGCCTCACCTCTCGGCTTCTATAATGAAACAATTGTTACTCTTAGAATAAGGCCCGGATTATTATGTTGCAAATTGTTGCAAATTTGTGTTGCTTCAGGCAAAAGGCTAAGGAGTCAGCGGCAGGTAGCTTCCCTTTCGCTCCTGCTGCAAGGACAACGTTTACTCAGGTCCGTGAGTGGTGGCCGCCATGTTGGCTGGGTTAATTTGCATACAGCCGCTCTGATTGGCTATTGGGCGTCCCGAAGAAACGATTAATTTTACTATTCCGCTTTTATTAGTTTAGATTGTACACAAACCTGCCCCAACTTGCTAAAGGAAGACATTTTTGTCATACTGGACAGTATACAAACCTGCCTTTTGTTGTGGAGGGAGACACTATCTTTATCTTCCAAAGACATTAGCTGTACAAACATCTTTGAAAAGATAGTTTAGAACAAAAGCAATCAGTTCTTCTGTTCATAAGACAAAAAGAAATGCAATTGACCCATGGAGAATTATCTTCCTGCAATCATTTTTTAATCATATTTATTTCAAATTGCTATTTTAAAACCCTGAAACTGTACTACAGATAACTTGGTTCTTTTTTTTTCTTTTTTTCTTTTTTTTCCACATTTTTTAAAAATTATTATTACATAAAGCTTTACAAAGATTAGTACATATATCTCTTTTTCCCCCTGCCCTTCCCCCCACCTCCCCTACCCCCCCAGTGTTTTGTGTCCATTGGTTATGCTTAAATGCATACACAAAAGTCCCATGTCTGATAATTTGGTTCTTATCAGATATTACCACAAAGCAATTTTTTAAAAGTATGTGAGCCCCTATTTCCTCAGGCAAGCTGTTTGTCAGTTACACTTTACATGATGGGTCCCTAGAACATTTAAATACTTGTATTGCATTTGGAAGGTCATATAAATCTCCTGAAGGCACAATATGGCTAATGGCTTATATTAGTGGCTCTGCACGGGACATTCACTTTCATTCTGATGATGCAGCTGAATCACAGTGTAACTGAGTGATTTTGAAATCCTTAGCCAAATCGCTTCTTTCAAAGGTCATGTTTACACAACAGCTGACATTTTGAGAAGATGTAAATTTAGAGATATGGATGAAGATGTTAGTTTGTTGATATAGAAATCCACTTCCTAATGCATATTTTGACAGCTTTTCTCTAATAGGCTTGGTTCTGTTGGATCAAAGGCAGATTTTGATGCAAAAAGTCTTTTGATGGCTTGTCAGGTTTCTGTTTTGTTTTGGCTATGTGGTCAGTACTCCTTGTTTCTATTTATTTATTTTTTCATTTTTATAACTTAATTGTTGAGAGTATTTTATATCTTTAATAGGGGCCCAGTGCACAAAAATCTGTGCACTCGGCAGGGGTAGGGGGGTCCCTCATCTCAGCCTGTGCCCTCTCACAGTTTGGGACCCTGGAATCCGTTGGGGCACACAGCACACACGGAGGGCACACCTCCATGTGTGCTGTGTGCCCCGTTTGCACCGATTTCCAGGCCTCAGCCTCACGGGGAGAGCTGGCTTGGTCCCTCCGCCCCTGAGGCTGCCCTGACGCCTGAAATCCATCATGGGGGGCATGGATCTACTTCCAGGCTGCAGGGCAGCCTAGGGGTCTGGGCTGGCTCACTCCCCCAGGTCCCAGCTGCCCTGCTGCCTGAAATCCATTGTGGAGGGCATGGGCACACATGGAGGCGTAGTGATCACGATCACAGATCTACTTCCAGGCCGCCTGAAATCCATCGCGGGAGTCACAGCACACACGGAGGCTACACCTCCATGAGTGCTCGTGCCCCCACGATCACAGATGTACTCCCAGGTCTCAGGGCAGCCTCGGGGGCCTGGGCTGGCTCGCTCCCCCTGCCCCCAGCTGCCCTGTCGCCATTGCTGGCTGGACCTGCTCCTCTCACTAGTGGCCACAGGCCGGCTGACTCCTCCCCCCCCCCAGGGTTGCCCCTCCGGCCAGGTTGTTTCTCCCCTCCTGGCTCCCCCAAGACAGAGGTATTCCATCTGCACTGCAGGACCCCAGTGCTGCACACCGCTTCTCCCGGGGCTGGGGCCTCCACCATCTTGGCTGGGCTAATTTGCATACAGCCGCTCTGATTGGCTGGTGGACGTGGCTTACCCATCCCAGAGAAACGGTTAATTTCAATATTACACTTTTATTAGTTAAGATTGTTGATGTCCCCCTTCCTTTTTCCCCCCCATCACCCTTCTCCACCTGTATCCCATCCCACCCCAGGCCTTCACCACCCCATTGTTTGTGTCCATTGGGTAATTCATATCTAATTGAATAAAAGAGTAATATGCAAATTGGAGTCACTCCACTACACCTAAGCCATGCACACCAGCCAATCACCATGCCCACCAGTCAATCAGAGCGACTATATACAAATTAACCCAGCCAAGATGGCAGCCGGCAACCCCTGAACTAGAAAAAGCAGGAGGCTTGCCCTGGCCATGGAGGAAGCTAAGGTTCCCACCTGCCTTGGCAGCTCCACTCAAAGCAACAAAGTTTCAATTATAGAAAATAAATAAACCCCAGATACCTGCTTCTAGCTAGCTTGGGCTCAAGGAAGTGCTGGGAGCCTGGGTTGTCAGAGGCAACCCGACCTGGGATCCAGTTAAAGCAACAAAGTTTCAATTATAGAAGATAAATAAATCCCAGATACCTGCTTCCAGCCAGCCTCACTGCAAACAGCCCTCAGACCCTCACCCAGTCTGGCCAGGTACCCCATCAGGGACCCCCTCCCTGAAGGGGATTTGGCCAGTCTGAAAATGACCTTCAGCCCCTCACCCAGGCTGGCCGGGCACCCCAGCAGGACCCCCACCCTGATCTGGGACACCCTTCAGGGCAAACCAGCTGGCTCCCACCCATGCACCATGCCTCTATCCTATATAATAAAAGGGTAATATGCAAATTGACTCTAACAGAAGAATGACTGGGAATGACTGGTCACTATGACACACACTGACCACCAGGGGGCAGATGCTCAATGCAGGAGCTGCGCCATGGTGGTCAGTGCACTCCCACAGGGGAAGCTCTGCTCAGTCACAAGCCAGGCTGCCAGCTGCCAGCACAGCGGTGGTGGTGGGAGCCTCTCCTGCCTCCTCAGCAGCACTAAGGATGTCCGACTGCAGCTTAGGCCTGCTCCCCACTGGCAAGTGGACATCCCCCGAGGTCTCCTGGGCTGCCAGAGGGATGTCTGACTTCTAGCTTAGGCCTAAGCCAGCAGGTCGACATCTCTGAAGGAGTCCCAGATTGCGAGAGGGCACAGGCTGGGCTGAGGGAACTCCCACCCCTGCTACGAGTGCACAATTTTTTGTGCACCGGGCCTCTAGTATGCATGTAAATTCTTTGGTTAATCTCTTTCAGCCTCCACCCCTCCTTCCCTCTGAGATTCATGAAACTGTTCAATGTTTCTATGCCACTGGTTCTATTTTATTAATCAATTTATTTTGTTCATTAGATTATTTTATTTTTAGATTTTTTGATTCAATTGTTGATAGATATGTATGTATTGCCATTCTATTGTTCATATTTTTATGTTTTTTCTTCTTTTTCTTAAAGAAGGCCCTTGAATATATATCCTATCTAATAAAAGAATAATATGCAAATTAGGTGTCACTCCGTGATAAAGATGGCCGCCCCCATAGCCACAAGATGGAGGCACCCATACCACATTCTATCTAATAAAAGAGTACTACGCAAATTAGGTTTCACTCTGTCACAAAGATGGCCACCCCCATGGCCACAAGATGGCTTCCCCCATAGCCACAAGATGGAGGCACCCATACCACATTCTATCTAATAAAAGAGTAATATGCAAATTAGGTGTCACTCTGTCACAAAGATGGCTGCCCCCATGGACACAAGATGGAGGCACCCATACCACATTGTATCTAATAAAAGAGTAATATGCAAATTAGGCATCATTCCGTCACAAAGGTGATTTCCCCATGGCTACAAGATAAAGGGAAGCACCTATACCACATTGTATCTAATAAAAGAGTAATATGCAAATTAGGTGTCACTCTGTCACAAAGATGGCCACCCCCATGGCCACAAGATGGCTTCCCCCGTAGCCACAAGATGGTCACCCCCATGGCCACAAGATGGCTTCCCCCATAGCCACGAGATGGAGGCGCCCATACCACATTCTATCTAATAAAAGAGTAATATGCAAATTAGGTGTCACTCTGTCACAAATATGGCCGCCCCCATGGACACAAGATGGTGGCGCCCAGTCCAGCTCAGCCCTGCCACTGAAGTGGTCAGGCCTGTTAGCCAGGCAGGTGGTGGGGAAGGTGGGCCCACCCTGATGGGCGGAACAGGTGGTCAGAGAGGGCTGGGGGTCCCCTGCCCAGGTCAGAGGCCTTCGCCAAATGCCTCAAGTGTGGGCAAGGGAAGAGCCAGTGATCAGAGGGGTGTGAGGGTGCCCTACACAGACATAAGGCCTGGGCAGGGGCAAGGCTGGCAATCTCAGGGCTTGGGTTCTTCAAAGCCAGCAATCGGAGGGGAGGGGTGGAGCTGGAGATCGCAGGGTCTGGGCACTGGTGGAGCTGGCAAAGCAGGGGTTTGGGGGTCCCCTGTCCAGGCCTGCAGCCTCAACCAGAGCTTACAGGCCTGGGCAGGGGTGGAGCTGGGACTGGAGGGGCAGGGGTAGAGGCAGTGATTAGAGTGAACTACAGAGGAAACACCTTTTCTTACCGCTCATTGGCTAAGCTCCCTGTATGCCACTGGTAATATTCTTAGTAACCTGGGTAATAAGAATCCAATAAGGCAATCTAGGGTTTTTCCACCACACTCCTGGAGAAAAAAAATGAAGGTCCACTGCTGGAGGGCTAAGAAATGTCATATCCTGCCCTAGCCAGTTTGGCTCAGTGCATAATGCCTCAGCCTGCTGACCGCAGGGTCTGGGTTCAATTCTGACCAAGGGCATGTACCTAGGTTGCAGACTCCTCCCTGGATGGGGCACAGGTCAGGGCATATGCAGGAGGCAACCAATCAAAGTGTTCCTCTCACTTTGATGTTTCTCTCTGTTTTTCCCTTCTCTTCCACATTCTCTAAAAACCAATGGAAATATCCTCAGGTGAGGATAAAAAAGAAAAAAAGAAAATGTCATATCCTATGAAAGACACATCTTGAAAATGTCTAAAGAAAGTTGTCATTTTTTCATGGTGAAGAGACTGGAGTCCGTATTGATGAAAACACCTTGGTGGCTGTGGTGACTGGCAGTGGCTGCTGCAGTGAAGTGATGGGGCTGGTGGTTTCCCCTGATTAGCCTGGTTGCCTCCCACAAAGGGAAGCCAGACTGCGGCTTAAGCCCGCACCTTAAGGGGAGCAGAGAGCATGCCTAAGTTGTTAGTAGGGCTCCCAATATGTGAGAGGGGGCAGGCTGGGCTGAGGAACCCCTTCCACCAGTGCACGAATTTCGTGCACCAGGCCCCTAGTGTGTACACACACACACACACACACACACACACACTCTGAGTGGCCAGATTATTATGACTATCTGACATTTGTAGGCAAAGGCAAATTAGCTATAATTTCTCATTGAAGTTGCTAGATGGCCAGACCATTAAAAATAGGGAAGCAGGTTGTTTACCATGACAGTAGAAGTAATTTCTTTCTGAAGATATCGGTAAACAATGCGATTTAACAGCCTTTGAACATGAGATATATTTGAATGTGAATGGCTAGATTATTATGACCACCCAATCAGTACTTCTTTGGGCCACCTTTTGCCTTCAATACTGCAGTAATTCTTCTAGGCATTGACTCCACCAGATGTTGAAAGGTGATGTGAGGAATCTGACACCATGTCTGATGAATAGCACTGTCCAGTTCTGTGAGATTTGATGATTGTGGAACCAGCTTCCTGATGGCTCTTGTAACTTTGTCCTACAAATACTCAATTGGATTGAGATCTGGTGATTGTGGGGACCACCTAAGCAAGGTAAAGTCTCTCTCATGTTCTTGAAACCACTCCTGCACAATACGAGCACCATGGCATGGTGCATTGTCTTGTTGGAAGAAGCCATATCCATTGGGATACACCATCTACATGACAGGATGAACTTGATCAGCAATGATACTATGTTGTGCTATTCAGATGTTGTTCCACACAAATTAAAGGGCCCAAGTCATGCCAGGAAAACATGCCCCAAACCATATAACACTGCCCCCACCAGCTTGAAAGATTGTACTCATCCATGTGGGGTGCATGCTGTCATGCTGTTTCTGCCAAATTTTCACTCTGCCATCTGCATGATGCAACTGGAAACATGATTCACCAGACCACATGACTTTTTTCCAATGCTCAACTGTCCAATCCTTGTTTCCTGTGTGAATTGGAGACATTTTATCTTGGTAACTACAAACAGCAAAGGTGTTCGAACAGGCCTTCAGCTTCCATATCCCATATGATGCAGTGTATGGCTAATTTGACTACAAAAGTCAGGTGGTCATAATAATCTGGCCACTCACATTCAAATATATCCCACATTCAAAGGCCATTAAATCACATTGTTTACCCATATCTTCAGAAAAAAATCACTTCTACTGTCATGGTAAATAACCTGCTTTCCAATTTATAATGGTCTGGCCCTCTAGCAACTTCAGTGCGAAATTATAGCTAATTTGCTTACAAACATCAGGTCGTCATAATAATCTGGAAGGGAGAGGGAGAGAGAGATAGAAACATCAATGATGAGAGAGAATCATTCATCAGCTGCCTCCTGCACACTTCATACTGGGGATGAAGCCCACAATCTTGTCATGTGCACTGACCAGAATCGAATTGTGACCTCTTGGTTCATATGTTGATGCTCAACCACAGAGCCAAGCTGGCTGGGCAGACATTTCTGATTCTAGTTTGATGGTGATGAACCCCTTTAGCTTTTTCTTATCTATGAAGCTCCTTAAATGACCTTCACTCCTAAATGATAGCATTGATGGGTAATCCTTCATATCTTTGTGTTGTCAATAATTTACTTCAAATTCTCACTAAGATCCTTGAAGCTCTCATTAAGATCCTTGAGCAACCCTATAACCTTATAACAGAGTTCATTTTTTTGAACTCTGTATTTCATAGTTTGCTTGCTTCCATTTCATTCAGTTCTTTTTCTGGAAATTATTCCTAAATGAAAAGGTGTAATGTATAAAGTACTTTTCAAATGCAATTAAATTTTATGAATACTAACTTAATGACGTTGACTTAATACTATGTTATGTAGACATTTAATTAAACATTACATAATTTTGATTTGCAAGATTTTTTATTAATTGTGTGCCACGTCTTTTATTTTTTAACTTAAAAAAGTTTTTATTTTTGAAAGCATTACGTATACCCTCCTACCCTTCCCCCCCATTGAACTCTTCACCATCCTATTCTCTACGTCCATAAAGAGCTTTTATTTTCTGTGCTGCAAACAAATTTTGGGGTCCTTGAAAAGATGATAGGACTGAGCACTTTGCCTATTAATGATTGGTAAATAAAATTATCCTGTATATACAGTACTCAGTAAATGTTTATAAATTGGAATAAGAGAAGGTGACAGAACAATGGTTTTTTTATTTTGACTCTAGGCATTTATGGATACAGAAAAAGAAATCTCCACTTACCATACTAATGGAAGACCTTGTAAATTACTGTAATATACAAACTTGTACATAATTTACCTGGAGAATTGCCTTATTTTTTATTAGATATGTGTTCTATTTTTTTCTAAAGTTCTGTGTGTTGTCTTTACCCAGTAAGCCCAGCTACTCAACCTGATGTTGCTTTAATTGTGTCTAGTATAGAGATGTTCTAATATTAGCAGCTTCCCCAAAGAATACATAAGCACTTTGTAAATGTGTTACATGAAACAATGAGGTAATTTTACCATGAGATTTTGCTACTCTTGCAATACCCTGAAAATATAAAGTTGTGCAATTATTTTTAAACCAAAAAATACATGATGGTACAAAATGATGCAAGTAGAACAGACTCTATAGGTGAGCATCAATTAAATCATTGGCATATTATTTTTGGTTTATTTTATAGTTCTCTTTTATATAAAATTGAATCATATTCTTACTGAAATTTATTAACAAAATGACACATGTAGAACACTGTAAATTAATCTGTTATATTTTTATGTGTTTGAAAATTGAAGAGGCAAGGGAAAAGGTTAGGTTTATAAAAATCAATTTCCCCAGAAACATTTTTATTAGGTCTACAACAAAAAAAATTGTTATTGAACTTCTTATTATAGATGAATTATTAATCCTAGTAGAGTGCAGTCTAATATTGAACTTGCTGGAATATATTTTGTAGCTGAAAACATTAAGCTTTTTATAAAAATCAAGATGATTCTGTGAAGGATAGAATTCTATTAGTATCTATTGTGATTCTTACCTATAAATTTATAAACTAAAGGATTATCTTTTCTTAAGAATTTGGGGAAAAGGTCAGCCATATTTATGAGGTGATTTGTGTGAAGTCTTCTTAGAAGATCTCTAAGTGTACTTCTAAATTGTGAATCAGTTTAGGAAAGCTAGCTCAGGGCAAATACATTTCTGCTCCTAAACTCATTTTTTTCATTTCATTTAGTTATATTACCAGTTGGGGATTTATTCAAGTTTCCAACAGTATCTTTCTGAAAAAGAAATGCTTGTGAAAGGCTTTCATACATTCCAGTCGATAGCATTAATACAATTACTTCCACTTAGAACTCAATTGTGTTATATGAAAAAATTGACAAGTTTGAGTGTAAAACAGAAGTTGGTCATTTCAGAGGTAGAGCACAGTATGAGATAGGGACAATAAGAGTGGAATGCTGCAGTGCATATATGAGGGTGGAGAATGGGGGAATGGTAGTGGGGAGGGGGTCAACAAGTATCTCCTGCCTGAGGAATGACTCACTAGGTGCCAGTGAGAAAGGAGTAGAAAAAAGGATGTGAAAATATGACAATGACAACTTTTGTCTACTTTTAACATTTGCTTAGTTCTAGCTCTTTCTTTTATTATATAACCCATCTGTATCAAGGATTGTATCATTACTAAGAGTTAAATTATCTTAAGGATTAAATTGGCTTTTGTTGGTTAGTAGCCCAGATCACCTTTTACTCCTTTTCAGGACTGAAACATTCAGACATGTGCCATGACTGGGAATCAAACAAGTGGAGCTTCTGGCAGTGTTGGCCAGCTGTGACTTCCAACTTAGTGAGTCCCTCTTTGGGATTTGTCCTTGAACAAAGATCATTTCCCTCAAATCATGCCCTCTCTACAAGATCAGCTTGCATCGAATGACTGGTCAGTCTGAGCTATAAAGGCTCTACCTCTTTATCTCAATTTAATATAATTCTAAAAAATCATTTCAACTTCAGAGCTCCCCATGGGATCCACTGAGGCCTTTGTTGTGACTGCATCACAATTCAACTTTTCTAGCTGTCCTGTCCTGCTTCCCTCACTCCTCCTTCACAAATGTTCACCCTATCTAATCTAATAAAAGAGTAATATGCAAATTGACCCTCACTCCATTACAACCACAAGCCATGCCCACAAGCCACACCCATCAACCAATCAAGAGCAAATATGCAAATTAACTCAACTAAGTTGGCGGCAGCACAGAGTTGGAGTTGCCTCGGGCAATGGAGGAAGCCAGGGCCCTGCAGGCCCTGAGCTCTACCCAAGGCTACAAAGTTTCAATTATAGAAGATAAACAAACCCCAGATACCTGCTTCCACCCAGGCACCCCAGTAGAGACCTGAACTCTGAAAGGGCTGTGAGCAGCCTGAAATGGCCCTCTACTCCTCACCCAAGCTGGCCAGGCACCCCAATAGGGACCCAATCCCTGAAGGAGCTGTGGGCAGCCTGAAATGGCCATTAGCCCCTGACCCAGGCTGGCCAGGCATGCCAGCAGGTGGACATACCCCGAGGGGTCCCAGACAGTGAGAGGGCACAGGCTGGACTGAGGGACCACCCCCAGTGCACTGGGCCTCTAGTTCCTAAATAAAATTCCAGGAGCACATTTATGTCTCAATGTCTATTTCCCAATAAACCCAGCCTTCAACACTTGATATAAGATCTTAACTACTTGAAACAATATTTTTATTAGGAAATGAATTTCAAGTTTTAAACATCTTATTGGGTATAGATAATCTTTTGACTTGCAGAATGTTTGCTTATATTTTGGAAAGACAAACTTCTGGACCTTAGAAAAAATTTCAAGAGTATGTAAAGGTTTTGTATTAACATATCTGATAAACTTGGTCAAATTTCTTTGAATGTACAGCTTTGAAAAATTGTCCTTATCTGTTCTTAAGCTTAAGTTGCATCTTTCTTTTATAACTATAAAAATTGCTTCTTTTGTTAGCCTTATTTCCTTTGCATTTGTCTAATGCATGTCACACTAACCACCATAATTGCATTTATGGGTCAGTATCACACTGATGCAAGACTTGGAACTCAATAGGCAGTTGTCATCAATTGAATCCTCTTCCCTTCTATTTTTTAATTCTTTCTAAGCCTTCCCCTTCACTTCATGCCCCACTGTTCCTTGCAAAAATTTTAAAAATAAAATTCTTAACTAACATCATAAACCTTGAATTAAAACCTGAGGTCTAAGTATAAATGTCTATTAGTGTTAGGAAAAGAATAAAGGAAAAAAGGGAATAGAGAGGAAGAAAAGATATACATTTTTCAGAGAAACATACAACAATCTAATATCCACACTTACTAATTTAATAAAATGTGAGACCATATATAACAATAATGTGCATGCTAATTTCTTTACCATTTTCATTCACAGTAGGAATTCTAAAGATTGCAAGGAAGAACAACTGTTAAAAGAGCTAAGATAATTTTATTTTCTCTTTTTTATATGAGAATAAAAATTAAATAAAAGGAACCTCATAGTTTCTAATATAGAGATGTGTGTTCCTCCAATTTTTTTTAAGAAATAAAAGGCATGGAATGAACTAAATGAGCAAACTGACTTAGACTCATATGAAGTTTCATGAAGCCATTATACATGCATGTCATCACCTTGGAGAGTTGCACTGCTTTGAGGAATTCAGCTTGTTGTAAGAGGCAAGCTAATTTCCTTTTGCACACTTGTTTGTTTTGGACTTAAATGCTGTTGGGTAGCCTGGAATGACTGCATGTCACAAGATGATAATTTACTGAAATTTGACTTGATCTACCATGTAGAAAATTAATCAGATTTATTTGTGAGTTTAAAACCATGGTAATCAACAGTCAGGCCAGATGTAGTGTTGAGTGAGATTTGCTAAGTGAGAACGCCCACACTCTCTAGAAGTAATGTAAGTGAGGATGCTTCAGTTTCATGTGGATACTTCAAGACAAGTACTAAAAAAAATTATACTCAAACCTTTCATCCATAATACAGCACAGAGGAATAATTTCAGTCTGAACTATGGAAGCAATGTAGAGAAGTATCGATATGCTGTGGCATTAACTCAAATGAATGGTAGTTTAAGTAGGACAGAGCAACATAAAGGCAGGAATATATGCATATTCAAATTACCCATCTGTATCATCTACTTACACTTGAGGCATTTCAGCATGCTTATTACCTAGGAACATTTTAATGAGGTTCTCACTCTCAGTACCTGAACTAATTTGCTTCTCCCCAAAGACTGTTTTTGATATGATTCTAAAAGAGAAGTAAGAGAGTTGAATATTTCATAGGCATATTTCAGAGGAAAAGTCCTTTCTTTGTGAACCATCTTAATAGGTTTAATTCTGTTATTGGCTAACATGTAAGATTAATGCATGTGTCAATAAAAAGAGACACTTTAATTAGAAATAAGTAAAGTAAATAAGATAGAAAAACACATATTCAAAATACTTTTTGTTGGCCCATTGATGTGGAAAAATATGAAATTGCCATCAGAACCCTTAACTCTGTTCTAAAAGATAAAAGTATAAGTAAAGATAAAGATCTATAAATCATGGATTTGCAATTATTTTATACGTGAAACTATACTTACATATTTTCAGAGCATCCAGTACACTAAATCTTATATTTCTGATTACATGGTTTTAGATAGAGTCAAGAATTTGAAAAATTTCCCCTTTAACCTACCAAACTGATCTCATCATCATTACTAATGAATTCAGTAAGCTGTGAACTTGAATTTTTATAACAATTATCAATGCCTATACAGTGCAATAAATTATAGATGATAAATAAATTAGAACAAAAAATGAAAGATTTGGGAACATAATTATGGTTAATGCCTTTGCATATTAAATTAAAATGTACAGACTTCTGAAATATTTGTGATCCTCATGAATGACTTATGACTTGTTTCCTTAAATTAAAGTGATACCCATTAAATGCATGATTTTTTCTTTCAAATTTCCATAGATAAAAAGTATTTTCCCATACAATCTCAGATATAATACTAGTGTATGCTGTCTCCTCCTTTGTAAAATGGAAGATTTGAAAAGTATTTCCTTAAACTATTTTCACGGGTTTATTAAAATATTTTTACTAGAGTCCCAGAGCACAAAAATTTGTGCACTTGGGGGGAGGGGGACAGGGTTCCTCAGCGCGGCGTGTGCCCTCTTTCAATCTGGGACCACCAGGGGGCAGCTCCTACATTGAGTATCTGCCCCCTGGTGGCTAGTGTGTGTCATAGTTATCAAACATTCCCAGTCATTCTGCTTTTAGGGTCAATTTGCATATTATCCTTTTATTATATAAGATAGAGGCCTGGTGCAAGGGGTGAGGGCCAGCTGGTTTGCCCTGTAGGGTATCCTGGATGAGGGTGGGGGTCCCGCTGGGTTGCCTGGCCAGCCTGGGTGAGGGGCTGAAGGCCGTTTTCAGGCTGGCTACACCTCTCCTTTTTTTCTTTTCTTTTTTCTCCCTGGGATTTATTTATCTTCTATAATTGAAACTTTGTAGCCTTGAGTGGAGTCCAGGCTGGCTAGGGCAGGCGGGAAGCTTGGCTTCCTCCATCACCAGGGGCAACCAAAGCCTCCTGCTTGCTCCAGCTCCATGGCCATCACCATCTTAGTCGGGTTAATTTGCATATTTGCTCCTGATTGGCTTGTGGGTGTGGCTTGAATATAGTGGAGGCACAGTTAATTTGCATGTTTCTCTTTTATTATATAGGATTGACTTTTTACAGAGAGGAGGAGAGAGGGATAGAGAGTTAGAAACATCGATGAGAGAGAAACATCAACATCTATCAGCTGCTTCCTGCATGCCCCCTACTGTGGATGGAGCCTGTAACCCAGGCATGTGTCCTGACTGAGAAAGGAACCCCAGACCTTTCAATTCATGGCCAAATGCTCTATCCACTGAGACAAACCAGTCAGGGAAACTATTTTTATGTTTTAAAAGTATATGATTCTTTAGTCAAGCTGGGTGACTCAGTGGTTGAGCGTGAGCCCATGAACCAGGAGTCATGGTTTGATTCTAGGTCAGAACTGGGTTTCAGGTTCGATCCTCAGTAGGGGGCATGCAGGAGGCAGCTGATCAATGTTTCTCTTTCATCAATGTTTCTATCTTTCAATTCCTTGCTCTTCCTCCCTCCAAAATCCACAAGAAATATATTTTTAAAAGTATATGATTCTTTATTCTTAGAATTTTTTTTTCTTTAAAAGAGACCAATACTCTATAACTAATGGATAAGCCCAGTGTTCTATTAGGCTACCATTGTTATTGTGATCCCAGAACTGCTGTAAGAGACCACACTAAACAAAAGTGGCCCAGTACTATTTCCCAACTTATATCAATATTGATTCTGCAAATAAGCTTTTTACAGAAGCAACATTGTTTGTAACTCCTTTCATGTTATTGTGGGACTATATTTTAAAAAGTGCTCTGTCTGCTGTACTTTATAAGGAAATTTTCAGATTTACTGGTGGATTCACTTATCATAAGGATGTTGACTTGTATCCTGCCCAAATGTATAAAGGATAGGCAGTTGAGAGCCATCAAAACCCCTAACTTTGTTCTATTGCCTTGTTTTGAGAAGGCATGCACAAAGAGCAGAATGTATTTTTGCTTCTCATTTCTTCACATTAGAGTTGTAAGATGAAAAATCTAATTCAACCATGTTTGGGAGAAGGAAAAAGGGCAGGTTTCTTGGCTTTATTCATTTTTAGACTCCTGGGGCCAAGGGAGCCTCACTATCATGAATATAGACAAGCTATGCTCACTGAAATTCAGCAGGCAGACCACACCCACCAGAAACCTGAACTCTGATATGTAATAATATGTTAACACTTACTTAGTGGTATTATAGAATTATTAGAGGCCCAGTGCACAAAAATTTGTGCACTTGGGGGAGTGTCCCTCAGCCTGGCCTGTGCCCTCTCGCAGTCTGGGACCCCGCGGGGGATGTCCACCTGCTGGTGTGTCTGGCCAGCCTGGGTGACAGGCAGAGGGCCGTTTCACACTGCCCACAGCCCCTTTAGGGTTTGGGTCCCTACTGGGGTGCCTGGCTGGAAGCAGGTATCTGAGATTTATTTAACTTCTATAATTGAAACTTTGTTGCCTTGGTCTCCCGCTCGAAGCCTGGGTTGCCCCTAGCAACCCAAGGTCCCAGCCCAGCAGGTATCTGGAGTTTTTTTATCTTCTATAATTGAAACTTTGTAGCCTTGAGTAGAGCTCAGGACCCACAGGGCCCTGGCTTCCTCCATTGCCCTGGGAAACTCCAGCTCTGTGGCCGCTGCCATCTTAGTTGAGTTTATTTGCATAATTGCTCCTAATTGGTTGGTGGGCATGGCTTGTGGGCATGGCTTGTGGTTGTAATGGAGTGAGGGTCAATTTTCATATTACTCTTTTATTAGATTAGATAACATTAATATATATGACACTTTTTAAAAAAACAAGCACCCTGAGATTTTTTTCTACCTACAGAGAATTCAAAACATTAAATAGTTTAGAACTACTTTTTAAAAATATGTATGTACATATATATTTTATTGTTGATAGTATTACAGATGTCTCCCATTTCCACTCTTTTACCCCCCTCTTCCCACTCTTTACTTACCCCCCAGCTTTTCACTACCATATTGCTTATGTCTATGAGATATGTATATCCAATATAATAAAAGCTTAATATGCTAAATATCTGGTCATCCAGTTAGCCATTCAACTAATCAAAGCATAATATGCTAATGATATGCTAAGGCTGCTCAACTGCTCACTATGATGTGCACTGACCACCAGGGGGCAGACGCTCCAATCAGTAGGTTAGCTTCTTCCTGGGATCCAGCTGATCAGGACTGAGCAAAATGGGTCGGACACACATTGGAGTCCTCCTGTGGTCCCTCACCAGCTGGTTAACCTTCTGTGTCCCTACCTGGCCCCAATTGTGCACCATTAGGGTCCCTCAGCCTGGTCTGCACATTCTTGCAGTCCAGTACCCCTCAGGGGATATTGAAGAGCCAGTTTCTGCCTGATGGAGGAACCACCAGTCATCATGACATGCACTGACCCCCAGGGAGCAGTTGCTCAATGCAGGAGCTGCCCCCTGAGGGCCAGTGAGTTCCCACAAGGGGACCATCACTCAGCCAGAAGCTGGGCTTATGGCTGGTGAGTGAAGTAATGTTGGCAGGAGCATCTCCCACCTCTGCAGCAGTGTTAAGGATATCCAACTGCTGGCTTGGGCCAGCTCCCCATGGAAAGTGGGCCTAAGCTATCAGTCAGACATCCCCCAAAAGCTCCTGGACTGTGAGAGGGCACAGGCTGAGATGAGGGACCCTCCTGTCCAAGTGCACAAATTTTGTGCACTGGGCCTTTAGTAAGCATATACATTCTTTGGTTTATCTCTTCTCATTTCCACAATCCCCACATCAAGGTATGTAAATCTGTTTCATGCCTCCATTTTATTCATTAGATTCCACAAATAAGTGAGATCATGTGATATTTGTCTTTCTCAGATTGGCTTATTTTACTTAACATGATAGTCCCCAAGTCCATTTATCCTGTCCTAAAAGGTAAGAAATACCTCTTTTTTACAGCTGCATCCTATTCCATTGTATAAGTGTCCCACAGCTTTTTTATCCATTCATCTATGGATGGGCACTTGGGCTGTTTACAAACCTTAGCTATTATAAATAACTAGAGACCCAGTGCATAAAATTCATGCATGAATAAGGTCCCCAGTGGCTGCCGGCCGTCAGCCAGGTCCTCCGTTCCTGCAGTTGGCCAGATAGCCCTGCCCTCTTGTCGAACTTCTGGTTGAACTCACAGTGGAACTCCTGGTTGAGGGGACAATTTGCATATTAGGCTTTTATTATATAGGATGCTGTTATGGACATAGGGGTGCATATAATCCTTCTGATTGGTGTTTCTGGGTTTTTAGGTTATATTCCCAGAAGTGGGTTGCTGGGTCAAATGGAAGTTCCATTGTTAATTTTTTGAGGAAACTCCGTACTGTTTTCCACAGTGGCTGCACCAATCTGCATTCTCACCAGCAGTGAACTAGTATTCCCTTTTCTCTGCCAGCATTTGTTGTTTATTGACTTATTGATGACAGCCATTCTGACAGGTGTGAGATGATTTCTCATTGTGGTTTTACTTTTCATTTCTCTGATAATTAATGACTTTGAGCATTTTTTCATGTCTCTTGGCCATTTGTATGTCCTTTTTGGAGAAATGTCTATTAAGGTCTTCTGCCCATTTTTTAATTGGATTGTTTGTCTTTCTTTTGTTGAGTTGTATGAGTTCTTTATATATTTTGGAAATTAACCCCTAATCAGATGTATCATTGGCATATATGTTCTCTCATATAGTAACATCCCTTTTCATTTTGATGGTGGTTTCTTTTGCTGTGCAGAAGCTTTTTATTTTGATGTAGTACAATTTGTTTATTATTCTTAGTTTCCTTTGTCCTAGACGATGTATCCATAAACATATTGCTATGTGAGATGTCTGAGATTTTATTGGCTATGTTCTCCTCTAAGATTTTTGTGGTTTCATGCCTTACATTTAAATCTTTTATCCATCTTGAGTTTATTCTTGTGTATGGTGTAAGTTGGTGGTCTAGTTTCATCATTTTGCATGTGTCTATCCAGTTTTCCCAGCACCATTTGTTGAAGAGACTGTCTTTACTCCATTGAATGTTCTTGCTTCCTTTGTTAAATATTAATTGACCACAATGATGTGAGTAAATTTCTGGGGTCTCTGCTCTGATCCATTGGTCTATATGCCTGTTTTTATGCCAGTACCAGGCTGTTTTGGTTATAATGGATTTGTACTATAGTTTGATATTCAACTTTGTTCTTCTTTCTCAAGATTGCTATAGCTATTTGGGGTCTTTTATGGTTACATATAAATTTTTGGAGTATTTGTTCTAGTTCTGTGAAGTATGCCATTGTTATTTTAATAGGAATTATGTTGAATCTATAGATTGCTTTGGGTAGTATAGATATTTTAATAATCTTAATTCTTCCAATCCATGAACATGGAATACATTTCCATTTGTTTGTAAATTCTACTATTCCTTTTTTTCAATATCTTATAGTTTTACAGGTACAGGTCTTTTACCTCCTTGGTTAAGTTTATTTCTAGGAATTTTATTTTTTATTGTTGCAATGTTAAATGGGATTGCTTTATTAGTTTTTCTTTCTGAGTATTTATTATTGGTGTATAAAAAAGTCATTGATTTCTGGATGTTGATTTTGTATCCTACTATCTTGCTGAATTCATTTAATAAGTCTGGTTGTTTTCTGGTGGAGTATTTTGGGTTTTCTATGTACAATATCATGTAATTTGTGAATAATGACAGTTTTACTTCCTCCTTTCCAATTTAAATGCCTTGTATCTCTTCTCTTCTGATTGCTGTGGCTAGGACTTTCAGTACTATGTTGAATAAGAGTGGTGAAAGTGGATATCCAATTCTTGTTCCTGTTCTTAAGGGAAACACTTTTAGTTTTTGTCCATTGAGTATGATATTGGCTGTAGATTTGTCATATATGGCCTTCATTATGTTGTGGTATGATCCCTTTATTTCCACTTTACTGAGAGTTTTTATTTTTAAAAAATGGTGCTAGGTTTTGTCAAATGCTATTTCTGTGTCTATTGATATGTTCATGTGATTTTTATTTTTCATTTTGTTTAGGTGATGTATCACATTTAATGATTTGTGAATATTGTAGGAAAATATCACGCAAGTTTGGAAGGCATGGAAAGTCCCAATTAAGATGAACCCAAAGAAACCCACACCTAGACATACCATAATTAAAATGGCAAATATTAAAGACAAAGAGTTACTTAAAAAAAAAAAAAAACATCTCTTTCAAAACATTTGTTCATACAGGTAAAAATCTAGTGTGACTCCACATTACCATAAAATATATGTGTTTTATAGATAGGAACAATGAAGCTCGGAGATCTTAAATGAATTGCCACAAAATCAGTTGCTGGAAAAGCTAAGACTAGTTTGTATTTTTGAAGACATGAATGTCAGATCTTCATGTCTTGAATTTAAATGTAGTCTAAGAAATGTTTTGAATAGTTTGTTTTGCTTAGCTTAAATCAGGAACAACTTACCTACATTGCTAATGTTCTTATTTCAAGGTATGTTGAGGGTTACTAGCTTTGGTTAATAAATAGTGCTTCAAATTGAGGCAGCAACAGATCTTTCTCTCCAAGCTCTCAGAAGGAACCAATCTTGCTGACAATTTAAGATAGATATCAAATTTTCACTCTCCAGAACTGTGACAAAATATAATTCTATTTCTTTAAGCCACACAGTCTGTGGTACTTCAATATGGCAGCACTAGCTAACCAATAAAACATCTTTGTTACTTTCTTCCATTTGTTTACTAGCTTCATAAGGTGAAAGTTTAGATCATTCATTTTAAAACTTTAAACTTTTATATGAGGATTTAAAAATGCCAAATTTCCTCTCATGATTTGCATTAACTACATGCTACAGATATTGATAGGTTTTCATTGTTTTTTACCCTTGGGTTCTTTAGAATTATGTTAATTTTTTTGTAAATATTTACAGATCTTCCAGTTATCTCTCATTTGCTTCTAATTGAGGTCATAGAACTAACTTGTGTGATTTCAAGTATTTTAAATGTATTGATACTTGTTTTATGGCCCAGAATATGGTATGTCTTAGAAAATGTTCCATGTACACTTGAAAAGTAAGTGTTGTTGTTGGATGAAGTGATTTATAGATGTCAGACATGTTGGTTTATTGTGATGTTCAAGCCTTCTATATTCTTGATTTTCTATCTACTTTGTTTCACAAATTATTGAGGGATAGATGTTGAAATTTCTGCCTCTCATTACAAATTCATCTAATTATCCATCAAGTTCTACCAAATTTTGTTTAGTGTACTTTAGGCCCAGTATTAATTTTACAATGGTTAGGGAGATATTAATAACACCTTAATTTTAAATATTTTTCTCCAAAATACAATATCTAGGTACACTTGGAGTCATTTTAAGTTTTTATTTTATTATTTTAAAGAACAAACCAGTATTTATTTATTTGTTTGTTTGCTTATGTATTTTCCAGCTTTATTTAGATATAATTAACTAACATTGTATAAAATGTAATGATTTGACATATATATATATATATGTCACAATAATCATCTCAAGATTCATACTTCTATCACCTCACATAATGACATTTCTTGTTATCTAGTGTCTTTTTATTAGTCACTTTAACTATCTTTGTATAGTTTTGGTACCAGGGTCATACTAGCTTCATAAAATTAAATGAGAAGCATTCTCAATTTTTATTTTGGGGAAGATATTATCTAGACTTGGCATTCATTCTGTTAACATTTTGTCAAATTCTCAGTGAAACCCTTACAGTCTAAAGATTATTTTGGGTGTGAGTTTGTAATTATAAATTCAATTTCCTTAATAGTTATGGAGCTATTTGAATTACATTTTTTATATCAGATGAGTTGTAAACTGAGTTTCAGTGACTTTGTACATTTAATTTAAGTTTTCAAATTTGTGTATATAAAGTTGTCCATATATTTTCCTATGATCCTTTTGATGTCTACATGGTCTGTAGTAATATCCTATTTTATTCCTGATATTAGTAATTTGTGTCTTCTGACTGTTTCTGTCAGTTTTAGTAGAAGTTTGATAATTTTATATTTTAAAAGAATAGCTTTCTGATTCATATGTTTTTCTCTCTGTTTTCAATTTTATTTAGATGTGCTCTGATCAGTATAGTTCCCTTTAGGTATATTTTGCTCTTCTCCTATGCTCTTGAGGTAGGAGCTTAGATGTTTTTATATGAAACTTTTCATCTTATCTGTTGTAAGCATTATAGCTATAAATTTTCCTATCAGTACTGCTTAAGCTGAATTCCACAAATTTTGTTATGTCGCAATTCATCTCATTCAATTCAATGTGTTTCTTTTTGTATTTATTGATTAAGGTATTACATATGTGTCCTTCTCCCCCATTTTCCCCCCACCCCCCACTCATGCCCTCACCCCCTTGTTGTCTGTGTCCATTGGTTAGGCTTATATGCATGCATCCAAGTCCTTTGGTTGATCTCTCCTTCTTATCCTCACCCTCTCCTACCTTCCCTCTGAGGTTTGATGGTCTGATCAATGTTTCTCTGTCTCTGGATCATTATGCTAAGCAAAATAAGTCAGTCAGAGAAAGATAAATATCACATGATCATTTATGGAATATAATGAGCAACATAACCTGATGATCAATGGATTTCTTGATATAACTTAAGACTTCCTCTTTATGAGTAGATAAAAAGCTATGGCATGTGGAGCTCCTTACACATCCTGTGTGGTTCAGGGTTCCTGTTCAGGGTTTGAGTTCTGGAGAAGGCTGCACACAAAATGAAGAGATAAACTAGAAGAGAATTAATTTGGAATAATGGGGGGCCAGGTGTGGAGTCTACCTCTAGTGGGAATGACTGCCTGCTGATCTGGCCTTGCTCAAAGCTTTTATTAAGGCTATGGGAAAACAACCATATCTTTTAGGCAGGAAATTCCAACAAACAGGCAGCAAGAATTTACATATGAGTAACAGGTGGAGGGTTGCTTTAACTACCAATGTCTCAACTAAATGATGAGTGAATACCTCCAACCATTCAGAGCAATTAAGGTGACAATGAATGGTCTCCAGCAGTGGCACATTTACACAATGAAATACTATACAAATGTAAAAAAGAAGGATGTTACTTTTTGTGATATTATGGATAGAACTGGAGATAATTATTCTAAGAGAAGTAAGGCAGTCAACGGAAGGTAAACATCATATGATTTCACTTATATATGTAATAAAATGAACAAAATAAACTGACAAACAAAGTAAGACCAGAGGTATGGATGCATGGAACAGACTGACAGATCTCAGAAGGGAGCGGAGCAGGAAGAGATTAACCAAAGGACTTATATGCGTATATTCATAGCCCATGGACATAGACAATAGTGTGATGAAGGTCTGGGTGAGGCACAGACTATGTGGAGGGGGACAAGGGAGAAATGGGGGATATCTGTAGTACTGTCAACAATTTTTTAAAAATGTCCTCTTTAATCTATGGATTATTTGTAAGTTTGTTGTTTAGTTTCCAAGTGTTTAGAAATTTTCTGATCTTTTTTCTTATTGATTTCTAGTTTGATTCTATTGTGATCAGAGAACATTTTCTATAACTTCGATTATGTTATATTTGTTGAGTTTTATTATGGCTCAGAATATTTTGTGTCTAGATAAACGTCCCAAGAGTATTTGAAAATAAGTATATTCTTGTGTCTAGGAGATGTTCTATAAATGCTCTATTAAATACTATTGGTTTATGTTGATTTTGAGTTGTTCTTTATTCTTGGTGATTTTCTGTCTAGTTGCTCCATCAATTTTTGAGATTGGAGTTTTGAAATCTCAAACTACAATTATAGACTTGTCTATTTATCTTTTCAATTCTATTAGTTTTTGCTTCACATAATTTACCCCTTGATTTTGTTTTCTGGTGCATATATATATATAAGTTCTATGTGTTCTACATTATACTTTTATCATTGTATAATGTATCTCCATCCCTGGTAATTTTCTTTGCACTCAAATCCATTTTATCTTGATATTGTTATAAAAATACTGCTTTAATATTGATATTGTTATAAACATTTGTAAGTTATATATTTTTTCTATTTTAATTTCAACCCACATTTGCCATTAAATTTTAGATGTTTCTTATATACAGTTTAACATTTGATTCTTTATTTTTTATCGACTTTTCTAATCTCTACCTTTTAATATGGTATATTTAGTCTTTGTATTTTATGTAATTATTGATATGTTAGAATTTAAATCTGCAATTTTATTTTTGTTACTTATTTATTTTTCCTTTATTGATTAAGATATTACAAATGTGTCTTTATCCCCCCAAAGTCCCCTCATCCCCCACTCCTGCCCTCACCCTTACCCCTGTTGTCCACATCCATCACTTATGCTTATATGCATGCATGCAAGTCCTATGGTTGATCTCTCCCCCTCACCCTCACTTGCCCCTACCTTCCCTCTGAGTTTTGAGCATCTGATTGATGGTTCTCTGTCTCAAATCAGTTTTTGTTCCTCGGTTTTTGTTGTTCATTATAATCCACAAATGAGTGAGAGCATGTGATATTTATCTTTCTCTGACTGACTTATTTCACTTAGCATAATGCTCTCCAGCTCCATCCATGCTGTTGCAAATGGTAAGAGTTCCTTCCTTTTTACAGAAGCATAGTATTCCATTGTGTAGATGTGCCAAAGATTTTTAATCCATTCATCTGCTGATGGGCACTTAGGCTGATTTCAAATCTTAGTTATGGTAAATTGTGCTGCTATGAACATAGTGATTCATATATCCTTTCTGACTGGCATTTCTGGTTGCCTGGCATATATTCCTAGAAGTGGGATTATTGGGTCAAATGGGAGTTCCATTTTTAGTTTTTTGAGGAAACTCCATACTGTTCTCCACAGTGGCTGCACCAGTCTGCATTCCCACCAGCAGTGCAGGAGAGTTCCTTTTTCTGCGAATCCTCTCCAGCACTTGTTTGTTGATTTGTTGATGATAGCCATTCTTACAGGTGTGAGATGGTACCTCATCGTCGTTTTGATTTGCATCTCTCAGATGATTAGTGACTTTGAGCATGTTTTCATATGTCTCTCAGCCTTATGTATGTCCTCCTTTGAAAAGTGCCTATTTAGGTCTGTGGTCCATTTTTTGAATTGCATTGTTTATCTTCCTTTTGTTAAGTTGTATGAGTTCCCTGTAAATGTTGGAGATTAAACCTTTATCAGAGATATCATTGGCAAATATGTTCTCCCATATAGTGGGTTTTCTTGGTGTTTTGTCGATGGTTTCTTTTGCTGTGCAGAAGATTTTATTTTGATGGAGTCCCATTTGTTTATTTTTCCTTTAGTTTTCATTGCCCTAGGAGTTGTGTCAGTGAATAACTTCTTTCAGTATATGTCTGAGATTTTGCTACCTGTGGATTCCTCTAGTATTTTTTTGCATTTTTTTATTATTACTTAAATATTACAAAGAGTAGTACATATGTCTCTTTTTCCCCCCTTGACCTTCCCCCATCCTCCCCTTCCCCCCAGTGCCTTGTGTCCATTGGTTATGCTTATATGGATACATAAAAGTCCTTTGGTTGATCTCTTTCCCCTCCCCTGCCAACCCTCCCTGGCCTTCTTGCTGTAGTTTGACAGTCTGTTTAATGCTGCTCTGCTTCTGTATCTAATTTTTGTTTATCAGTTTATAATGGTCTTTATTATCCATAGATGAGTGATGTCATGTGGTATTTTTCTTTCATTGACTGGCTTATTTCACTTAGCATAATGCTTTCCAGTTCCATCCATGCTGATGCAAATGGTAAGAAGTCTTTCTTTTTTACAGCAGCATAGTATTCCATTGTGTAGATGTACCACTGCTTTCTAATCCATTCAGCTGCTGATGGGCACTTAGGCTGTTTCCAAATCTTAGCTATGGTGAATTGTGCTGCTATGAACATAAGAGTGCATATATCCTTTCTGATTGGTGTTTCTGGCTTCTTGGGATATATCCCTAGAAGTGGGGTCACAGGGTCAAATGGCAGTTCCATTTTTAAATTTTGAGGAAACGCCATACTGTCTTCCATAGCTGCTTCCCACAGAAAGGTCAGATTTCACTGAGATAAAGTTGCGGTTTGTAATCCTTTAATATTTTTATGGTTTCCCACCTTACGTTTAAGTCCTGTATCCATTTTGAGTGTATTTTTGTGTATGATGTAAGTTGGTGGTCTAGTTCCATGTTTTTTTGCATGTGTCTGACCAAATTTCATAGCACCGTTTATTGAAGAGACTGTCTTGGCTTCATTGTATGGTCTTGCCTCCTTTGTCAAATATTAATTGAGCATAGTGGTTTGGGTAGATTTCAGGGTTCTCTATTCTATTCCATTGGTCTATATGTCTGTTCTTGTGCCAGTACCAGGCAGTTTTGAGAACAGTGGCTTTGTCATACAGCTTAATATCTGGTTTTGAAATCCCTCCTACTTTGTTCTCCTTTCTCAGGATCGTAGCAGCTATTTGGGGTTTTTGAAGGCAATTTTTTAAAAGGGGGATAGTTTTTCTCAAAAGAAAACTTAAGTTGTGTACTTATTTCTAAACTAGAGGCCCGGTACACAAAATTTGTACACAAGATTGGGTCCCTGAGCCCAGCCTGCACCCTCTCCAATCCAGGACCTCTTAAGGGATATCTAACTGCCTCTCACAATCTGGGACCACTGGCTCCTAACTGCTCACCTGCCTGCCTGCCTGATTACCCCTAACTACTCCCCTACTGACCTGATCGCTACTAACTGCTCCCCCGCTAGCCTGATTGCCCCTAATCACCTCTGCCTCATCCCACACCTGGGACCCAGGATTCCCTCCTTATCCCCAGCTGCAGGCACCCAGGATCCTGGCTAGCTTTGTCTGCTCTGGTCACAGCCTCAGGGAACCATGGGAAAGTGCCTGGGACCACAGGACATATGGTTTGTCCCTCTCCTGGGTCACAAACACAGGCACAGCTGCTGGTGCCCAGGACTGCGGGTCATGTGATTTGTCCCTCTCCCAGACAGCAGCCCCAACCACTGGTGCCTGGGACTGTAGAGCAGGCAGCTTCTCCCTCTCCTGAGCCTCAGGTGCAGGCACAGTTGCTGGTGCCCAAGACTGTGAGGCATGCAGCTTGTCCCTCTCCTGGCCTGCAGGCACAGGTATAGCCACTGGCACCCAGGACAATGGGGCGAGTGGCTTGTCCCTCTCCCAGGTCACAGCCTATCTGGTCCCCATTTCTCTCTCATAAGTTCATTTGTGCCTGGCTGGTCCCCATTCCTCTCTCCCCAATGTTGCGTGTCTGAGCCATTATGGAGTGATGGCATGAGGGCATGATGGCCATTTGCATATTACATCTTTATTATATAGGATAGTAACAGTTATATTTGAAAATAACAGTTTTCAGTTATTTATAATAAACTCCAACTTTGAGTTTATTCAGCTTGACCCAAGAATGAAGACAGAGCCTCTTAACATTGCTTTAAATTAGGGAAGCACACTGAGGTTACCAGAACTTGGAGTCACCCTTGCTTCCCTAAGGACAAATGAGTGAAATGGGATATTTTTCTAAACAGAATTTAAACAAATAGCCCAATTAACTGAAAAAGTTAGGGTAGTTCTGTTAGCTTCTGATTCTATATTTGAAAAAGACGTGAAATTTTCTTAAAGTTACACCTTCCCTAAATATAACACTTAAATTTACTATTTTAAGGGGAAAAAAGCAGTAATAGTACAAGTTGTCATACCTCATAGTTGTGACTACAGAATAACATCTTCCCTTTTCAGACAAGCAACACAAAGTTTTTATAATGTGGCTGTCTGACAAATTATGCAAAACATACATGCCATGCACACTCCTGGAGCATTTCTTCCTATTGATAGAAATGCCAACCTTAGCAATGAGAAACATCCCCTTGTAGAGGAATTGTGTCAGCTTTATTACAGCTGTCATAACTATCTGTATTCCTTCTGGTGGATAAGCTATAGCAGGCAAACTTGTCCTAAATTCATTATATATCACATGATGAACAAATTGCAGGAAAGCATTCCCTAAAATAGATCTTGGTAGAGGTCTCATCTTTCTTTATGTCTCTTTACCTGCAATATATTATAATTGTGTTAAATAGTTCCCCTACATACATTTAGAACTACATTAGACGGTGTTATAATTTTTTTTATTTTATCTACCTACCATAATTTGGAAAACTGAAATCAGAAAGAAAACCTATTGCATTTATTAATTTTTTGTTTTCTGCATTTATTCTTCTTGGTACTCCAAAGTTTTTCATTTTATTCTCTCCTTTCTGTTTAGACAGCTTCCTTTAGCCATTTTTTTAGAGTAAATCACTGGTGATAAATTCTCTTATTTTCCATCATCTGAGAATAGCTTGATTTTCCCTTTATTCCTGAAGGATATTTTCACGAGATATAAAATAATAAAATACATTTTTTAAAATATATATTTTATTGATTTTTTACAGAGAGGAAAGGAGAGGGACAGAGAGTTAGAAACATTGATGAGAGAGTAACATCAATCAGCTGCCTCCTGCACACCCTCCAGTGGGGATGCGTCCCCAACCAAGGTACATGCCCCTGACTGGAATCAAACCCGGGACCCTTGAGTCCGCAGGCCGATGCTCCATCCACTGAGCCAAACCAGTCAGGGCTAAAATAAAATTTTAAATCAACAATTCTTTTCTTTCAACACATGGTTAATGTTGTGCCACTTTGTGTTGCCATTGATAGTTTAATAGGAGAAACTGCATGTTATTTGAATTGTTTTTTCCCCTATAAAGCAAATGTCATTTCTTTCTCACTGTTATCAACAATATTTCTTTGTCTTCAGTTTTTCAAAAATTTAACTATTATGTGTCTTGGCAGGGATTTCTTTGGGCTTATCCTGCTTATGGTTAACTCAGCTTCTTGAAATTGTAGGCTTGTTAAAGTTGAAAAATTTTAGCCTTCAAATATTTTTTCAGCTCACCCGCTTTCTCCTCGCTTTCTGTGATTCTTATTACATAAATATTGGATTTTTTTGCTGAATTTCCCATGAATAGGAGAAACTTTAATGTCAATGAAATTATTTCTTCACATAATATTTAGAACTTCTGTGAGGTTTGTGGAGAAAGGAATAATTTCAGAATGAATCATATTGTCTTGATTGAACTATGATGGACTGTATTTCATGTGAAACAATTACATATATCCCTTCCCCAAGAAAAATATTTTAAAAGGTATATATATACACATATATATCCATTTTAAAATATTTTATAAATATATATATATATTTATTTATATGAAACATATAGACACCATGCTGTAAATTTATGTAAAGTAAATTCTAAACAAATGCCTATTCACTATATCATGTTACTGTGGATGAAGTATTAATAATGTCTAGTGAAACAAAGAGTAAGCAAACAAACATGCATTTGTGTTTTGAAGATGTGAATATTGAAGGAGTCTAAGAATATTTTATGTTTTAAATAAGTTGGTGAATATAAACTCTGTATAGCCAGGCTTTAACTATTAATTGACCCAAATTCATAAAACGAAATATATTAAAAATTACATAGGTCCATAATTTATTATTGCTGAAACATCCTGCCACAGTCAGTGCCATTGTTACCTAACAGATAACCAGCTCATTTTTTTTTCTTGCAGTATTTATGATGTTAGACTAGGATGTGGACAAAGACTAAAACAAAAGAGTCAATTTGGAATCATTAGCTTTAAGTGTTTTCAAAACTTACTAACTTATTTCCTGATATTTGAAATTGCTTGTAGAAGACACATTTTTTAAAAAAATGATGTGATATCCATAAATAAGTGAGGTCATGTGGTAGTTTTCTTTTATTGACTGGCTTATTTCACTTAGCATAATCCTCTCTAGTTCCATCCATGTTGATGCAAATGGTAAGAATTCCTTCTTTTTTACAGCAGAATAGTATTCCATTGTGTAGATGTACCACTGCTTTCTAATCCATTCATCTGCTGATGGGCACTTAGGCTGTTTCCAAATCTTAGCTATGGTGAATTGTGCTGCTATGAACATAGGGATGCATATATCCTTCCTGATTGGTGTTTCTGGTTTCTTGGGATATATTCCCAGGAGTGGGATCACAGGGTCAAATGGGAGTTCCATTTTTAATTTTTTGAGAAAACTCCAAACTGTCTTCCATAGTGGTTGCACCAGTCTGCATTCCCACCAGCAGTGCAGAAGGGTTCCTTTTTCTCCACATCCTCTCCAGCACTTGTCCTTTGTTGTTTTGT
>PVJC01021186.1:0-28487 GCA_004026665.1 Murina feae | reverse complement strand
AGAAAAAAAAGCTGATTAGTAATACTCATATCTGAGAAAATAGACTTTAAAATGAAGGCCATTACAAGAGACAACAAAGGTCACTACATAAAGCTAAAGGGATTGATCCAACAAGAGGATATAACCCTGGTAAACATATATGCACCCAATATACCAGGAGCACGTAAATATATATAAAAAAAACTTCTAGAGGACCTTAATGGAGAGATCGACAACAATACAGTCATAGTAGGGGACTTTAACACCCCCCTGACTTCCCTGGACAGATCTTCCAGACAAAAACTTAACAAGGAAACAGGCTCTAAAAGATACAGTGGATCAGTTGGATTTAATTAACATTTATAGAATATATCACCCCAACGCAGCAGAATATATTCTCAAGTGTACATGGATCGTTCACAAAGATAGATCACATGTGAGAACACAAAACAAGTCTCTACAAGTTCAAGAAGATTGAAATCATATCAAGCATCTTCTCAGATCACATTGGAATGAAATTAGAAATCAACTACAGTAAAAACGCCCCAAAACATTCAAATACATGGAGGTTAAATAGCATGTTATTAAACAACTAGGGGCCTGGTGCACAAAAATTTGTGCACTGGGGGGGGGGAGGTCCCTCAGCCCAGGCTGTGCCCTCTCCCAGACTGGGACCCCTCTGGGGATGTCCACCTGCTGGTGTGCCTGGCCAGCCTGGGTGAGGGGCCAATGTCTGTTTGCAAGCTGGCCAAGCTCCCCAGTGGAGACGCTCACCCCAGGGGGTGTGGCAAGCCTGGGTGAGGGACTGAGGGCAGTTTTCAGGCCGGCCACAACTCCTACTGATCCTACAGGCCACCCGCCTGGGAAGCTGAGGCTGGGGTGTCGCTGGCCACCCCACGGCCTCCAGGGTGGGGGCCGCGGGGGTCTGGCTGCCTGGTCCCCGCGCCTCGGAAGGTTCCCGCCCGGGAAGCTGAGACTGGGGTGTCGCTGGCCACCCCACGGCCTCCCGGGCGGTGGCCACGGGGGTCTGGCCGCCGGGTCCCCGCGCCCCGGAAGGCTCCTGCCCGGGAAGCCGAGGCTGGGTGTGGTCCCCGCCCCTCCCCCCCTCCCCAGGCTCCTGCCTGGAAGGCATCCCCAGGCCCAAGGCACTGGATGCCTTCCCAGGAGGGAGGCTCCCAAGATGGCAGAGGCCACAGCCCCAGAGAAGCCGCACACCGGGGCTGCGGCCTTCTCCATCTTGGCTGGGCTAATTTGCATACAGCAGCTCTGATTGGCTGGTGGGCGTGGCTTATCCCCGTCCCAGAGAAACGGTTAATTTTAATATTTCCCTTTTATTAGTTAAGATGAATGTGTTACCAACGAAATCAAGAGAAAACTAAAAATATTCCAGGAAACAAATGAAAATGAACACACAACAACCCCAAATCTCTGGGACATAGCAAAAGCAGTCTTGAGAAGGCAATTCATAGCACTACAGGCATATCTCAAAAGAAACCACACCAAACAAACAAACAAACAAACAAAAATCAGCAATAAACTAACCCTACAACTTAAAGAACAAGAGAACAAAAAAAGCCCAGAGTAAGTGGAAGGAAATAATAAAGATTACAGCAGAAATAAATAACATGGAGACTAAGAAAACAATACAAAAAAAAAAATAAATGAAACCAAGATCTGATTCTTTGAAAGAATAAACAAAATTGATAAACCATTAGCCAGACTCATCAAGAAACAAAGAGAGAGGACACAAGTAAATAAAATCAGAAACAAAAATGGAGAAGTAACCACTGACACCACAGAAATACAAAGGGTTGTAAGAAAATACTATGAACAATTATATGCCAGCAAGCTGGACAATGTGAAATAGACAAATTCCTAGAAAAATATAATCTCCCAAAAGTGAATCAGTAGGAATTAGAAAATCTGAATAGGCCATAACAACTGATGAAATAGAAGCAATAATCAAAAAACTCCCACCAAACAAAAGCACAGGTCCAGACAGCTTCACATGGGAGTTTCACCAAACATTCAAAGAACTAACACCTATACTCCTCAAACTATTTCAGAAAATCCAAGATGAAGGAACACGTTTGATGATGCAAGCATTATCCTAATTCCAAAACCAGATAAAGACACTACAAAGAAAGAGAATTACAGACCAATATACCTGGTGAACACAGATGCTAAAATCCTCAACAAAATATTAGCAAATTGCATCCAGCAATATAATAAAAAGGTCATACACCATGATCAAGTGGGATTTATTCCAAGGATGCAAGGTTGGTACAATATTTGCAAATCAATAAATGTGATACAGCACATAAACAAACTGAAAGACAAAAACCACAGGATCATATCAATAGACACAGAGAAAGTATTCGACACACTCTAATACCCATTTTTGATAAAAAAAGTGGGAAAAGAGGGGGCATATCCCAACATGATAAAGGCCATATACGACAAACCTACAGCCAACATCATGCTCAATGGGCAAAAGCTAAAACCATTTCCTCTAAGAACAGGAACTAAGCAGAGATACCCAGTATCACCACTCCTATTCCACATAGTACTGGAAGTGCAAGCCATAGCAATCAGTCAAGAAGAAGAAATAAAAGGCATCCAAATTAGAAAAGAAGTAAAACTATCAATCGCAGATGACATGACATTATACATAGAAAACCCTAAAAACTCCACACAAAAATACTACTAGACTTAATAAATGAATTTGGCAATGTAGCAGGATACAAAATAATACCCAGAGCCCTGGCCAGTTTGGCTCAGTGGATGGAGCGTCGGCTGGCGGACTGAAAGGTCCTTGGTTTGATTCCGGTCAGGGGCATGTGCCTTGGTTGCGGGCACATCCCCGGTGGGGAGTGTACAGGAGCAGCTGATCGATGTTTCTCTCTCATCGATGTTTCTAACTCTTTATCTCTCTCCCTTCCTCTCTGTAAAAAATCAACATTAAAAAAAATTAATACCCAGAAATGTATGGCTTTTTTATACACCAACTAGTGGCCCAGTGCAGGGGGGGGGGGTGTTCCCTCAGCCCATCTTGTAGCCTCTCTAACAGGTAGTCGGACATCCCTCTCACAATCTGGGACTGCTGGCTTCTAACCGCTCACCTGCCTGCCTGATCATCCCTAATTGCCTCTGCCTGATTGCCTGATCTCCACTAACTGCCCTGCACTGCCAGCCTAATTTTGCTCCCAACTGCTCTCCCCTGCCAGCCTGATCTCGCCCCCAACTGCCTCTGCCTGCCTGATCAACCCTGTCCTACCCTGCAGCCTATTTGCCCCCTACATCCCTCTTCTGCTGGCCTGATCTCGCCCCCAATGGCCCACCCCTGCTGGCCTGATCATCTCTAACTGCCTCTGCCTGCTTCATTGCCCCTAACTGCCCTCCCCCGCTGGCCTGATGTCATCCCTAACTTGCCTGATCTTGCCCTTCCTGCTGGCCTGATCTCATCCCCAACTGCCTCTGCCTGCCTGATCAGCCCTAACTTCCCTCCCCTGTCAGCCTGATCTCGCCCCCAAAGGCCCTCCCCTGTCAGCCTGATCTTGCCCCCAATGACCCTCCCCTGCCGGCCTGATTGCCCCCAATTGCCCTGGTTGCCCCCAATTGCCCTCCCCTGCTGGTCTGATCTCACCCCCAATGGCCCTCCCCTGCCAGCCTGATGTTGCCCCTAACTGCCCTGGCCTTGCCAGCCTGATCACCCCTAACTGCCTCTGCCTGCCTCATTGCCCCTAATTGCCCTCCCCTGCCACCTGTACTTACCCTCAACTGCCTTCCCCTGCCAGCCTGATCTATGCCAATCAGAGTCAAAAGCTCCACCTCTTAGGCAGCCATTGGCTCCCTCATACTTCACCCAGATTAGGTTCTGATTGGTCGATTTCTATGCTAGTCAGTGTCAAAAGTTCCGCCTCCTAGGCAGCTACTGGCAACTTGCGCTTCACCCAGATTTGGTTCTGATTGGTCAGTTTCTATGCCAGTCAGCATCAAAAGTTCCACCTCCTAGGCAGCCATTGGCTCTTGGCTCTTCACCCAGATTTGGCTCTGATTGGTCAGTTTTTATGCCAGTCAGCGTCAAATGCCCCGTCTTCTAGGCAGCCATGGGCTCCTGGCAATTCAACCAGATTTGGTTCTGACTGGTTGGATTCTATGCTAATCAGTGTCAAAAGCTCCACCTCCTAGGCAGCCATTGGCTCTGGCACTTACCCAGATTTGGTTCTGATTAATCAATTTCCATGCCAATCTCCGGGCCTATCTCTGGGCCTGATCAAAGAGATGGGGCTGATCAGCCCCCTTCCCTACCCCTCCCCACCAATGGAGGCCCAGAGAGAAGCAGAGGCTCAGCTGTTGGCAAAGCCAGGAGAGATAGGGAGAGGCAATGGCTGATCAACAGCTGCCATGCAAGCTGGGGATCAGACCCTGCCTCTCTCTCTGCAGGACTTTCTCTGGGCTTGATCCAAAACCCCCCTAAGCAGTCAGTGCTGGGTCGCTGCAACAACACTGGCTGCAGTTAATGCTGGGTTGCCATGGCAACCCAGCACTGACTTCCAGTGTCTGGTTGAGCCTTGGTCGTTGTGGATGTTATGGAACCTGGCTCTTTATATGTATGGATAATGAACTCACAGAAAGAGAAACTAAAAAAAAAAAAAATCCCATTTACCATGGCAACAAAAAAAATTAAGATACCTAGGAATAAACTTAACACATTTTTTGTGGGAAACGAGTAAAATTGGATCCACCAGGGAGATTGTCAATGGACATGAGGAAACATACATTGGAACCTCTAGTTGGAACCGGCAAAAATAAAAATGTGTTACATCGTTGTCGTTGTGTGTGTGCCACTCATAAACTACGCAGTGCAGTGGTACATGTGCAAGTTTTGTAATGTACCCCTGCACAAAGGAAAGTGTTTCGAACGCTACCACACAGTGAAGCACTTGATTTGGCGGGAAAATGCCCGATTACAAAGTGTTAACTAAAGAGATAAAAGTCCTATACTCAGAAAACTATACGACATTGAAAAAAGAGATAGAGGAAGACATAAACAGATGGAAGAACATACCGTGTTCATGGATTGGTATAATAAACATCATTAAAATGTCCATACTGCCCAAAGCAATCTATAGATTCAATGCTATCCCCATTAAGATACCAACTGCATATTTCACAGACCTAGAACAAACTCTCCAAAAATTCATATGGAATAAAAAAAGACCCCAAAGAGCCATAGCAATTCTGAGAAAGAAGAACAAAATTAGAGGGATCACAATACCAGATAACAAGCTATATTACAAAGCCACTGTTCTCAAAATAGCCTGGTATTGGCACAAGAACAGATATATAGACCAATGGAACAGAACAGAGAACCCAGAAATCGACCCAAGCCATTACACTCAATTAGTATTTGTGGCAAGAGCATCTCTCCAATAAATGGTGTTGGGAAAGTTGAACAGATACATGCAAAAAAAATGAAGCTGGATCACCAACTTACACTATACAAAAAAACAAACTCAAAATGGATAAAGGACTTAAACGTAAGATGGGAAACCATTAAAATCTTAGAAGAATCCACAGGTAGCAAATAGCAGACATATGTCATAGCAGTATCTTTACCGATACAGCTCCTTGGACAATGGAAACCAAGGAGAAAATAAACAAATGGGACTATATCCAAATAAAAAGCTTCTGCACAGCAAAAGAAACCATCAACAAAACAATAAGAAAGCCCACTGCATAGGAGAACATATTTGCCAATGTTAACTCTGATAAAGGTTTGATCTCCAAAATTTACAGGGAACTCAACAACTTAACAAAAGGAAGATAAACAATCCAATCAAAAAATGGACAAAAGATCTAAATAGACACTTTTTGAAAGAAGACATACAGAAAGCCAAGAGACCTATGAAAACATGCTCAAAGTCACTAATCATCCGAGAGATGCAAATCAAAATGACAATGAGGTACCATCTCACACCTGTCAGAATGGCTATCATCAACAAATCAACAAACGACAAGTGCTGGTAAGGATCCGGAGAAAAAGGAAGCCTCATACACTGCTGGTGGGAATGCAGACTGGTGCAGCCACTATGGAAAACAGTATGAAGATCCCTCAAAAAATTAAAAATGGAACTCCTATTTGACCCAGTAATCCCACTTCTAGGAATGTATCCCAAGAAATCAGAAACACCATCAGAAAGGAAATATGCACCCCTATGTTCATAGGAGCATAATTTACAATAGCTAAGATTTGGAAACAGTGTAAGTGCCCATTAGCAGATTAGATTTAAAACTGTGATACATCTACACAATGGAAAAAAAAGAAGGAACTCTTACTACTTCCAACAGCATGGAGGGACTTAGAGAGCATTGTGCTAAGTGAAATAAGCCAGACAGAAAAAAATAATTATCACATAATCTCACTCATTTGCAGAATATAACAAAAAACATAAACTGATGAATAAAAATAGAACCAGAGAAAAAAATATTTTAGAATATAATAAAGTAATTCTGTTATTTGCACATTTTTAATATTTCCTACAACTTTTGTGATATTATACTATGTTAGTACAGTTTTGGTAACATTATTATATTTTAAATCTTTTTTTCTTAAAATATTAATGTTTACTGTGTATAATATTATTGTATTTAAAACTAGTGGCCTGGTGCGTGGATTTGTGCACACCAAAAGGAAATTAATTAGAAGAAATATTTTAATATTGCTATTCGCCCTTTCTCTGTAATAGAAGTGTCAGAGATGAAAGAAAATTAGTAAAACATATATGAAAATAATATATAAGTTGATTAATAAATAAATAATAACAATATGATATAACAACAACAAAGACATGGTATAAAAACAACAAAAACATGATATAAAAACAATGAAAACATGATATAAAAAATTGATACGAAACAATGACTGATAAATTGATTAAGTTTATTCTAATATCTCCCTGTATACAACATTAAGAGTAAGAACACTTTCAGAGTGCTTGACTAATTTCCCTTGTGTTGAAGTATTTATAACTTTAATGTCACAGGCTCTTTGAACTCGAGAAAGCAACATATAACTGACCATGTCTGAAAAACAGGTTCAGGTAGAAATATTTCTACTCTGTCTAGAGTTTGTCCTCGGATTTATTAATAGTCATCGCAAATGCTGGCATCACGGGAAACTGTCTTCGAATTAATTTAAGTGGGAGGCCAAAGTAGGATTGGGACAAATCAATTCTTGGCATCAGAACAACCTCACCTTCCGCAGATCCTATTAATACCTCAGCTTCAATTATGTTAGATCACAATCCTTTGATGATAAATATAGTACCATTACAAAGATCCCATTTACTATTAACATTTCTCAGTAGCATGATGATTGTACCTACTTTCAATTTTAATTTATGACACAGCATTTCTGAAGGAGTAATACTATTAAGAAAATTCATGCATGGGTGGGGTCCCTTGGCCTGGCCTGCGGGGGCTGAAACTGGCTCTCTGACATCCCCCAAGGGGTCCCAGATTGCGAGAGGGCACAGGCCAGGTTGAGGGACCCCACTGGTGCACGACTGGGGCTGGGAGGAACCGCAGGAGGGCTCCAGGGCATGTCTGGCCCTTCTTGCCCAGTCATGATTGGGGCCCAGTCCCAATCAGCCAGACCCCAGCAGCAAACTAACCTACTGGTCAGAGAATCTGGCCCCTGGTGGTCAGTGTGCATCATAGTAACTGGTTGAACAGTCGGAAAGGTCGGACACTTAGCATATTAGGTTTTTATTATATAGGATAGTTTTTTTTGAAATATTAATGTTTATTGCATGCAAATGGCTAATTATTTTGTACCTACAATCTGGTAATAGATTTATTTTGTATATTGAAAAAAATTAAAATTCTATGAAAAAAAAATTTTTTTAAAGAGGAAAAGCCCTGGCTTATGTGGCTCGGTGGATAGAGTGTTGGCCTGCAAAATGAAGGGTCCCAGGTTCAATTCTGGTCAAGGGCACATGCCTGGGTGTGGGCTTGATCCCCAGTGGAGAGTGTGCAGAAGGCAGCCAATCAACGATTCTCTCTCATCATTGATGTTTGTCTCTCCCTTCCCCTCTCCCTTCCTCTCTGAAATAAAAATATGTTTAAAAAAAAAAAAAAGAGGAAGGGTACTGCCCTAGTAGGTTTTACTCAGTGGATAGAGCATTGGCCTGCAGACTGAAGGGTTCCAGGTTTGATTTCAGTCAAGGGCACATACCTCCACTGCTTACTCCCTAGCCCCGATACCCAGCCCCATTTGGGGTTGGGTGTGGGAGGCAACCAATCACTGTGTCTCTCACATCACTGTTTCTCTCTCTCTGTCTTTCCCCTTCCTTTCTACTCTCTCTAAAAAAAAAAAATCCATGGAGCCTGGCTGGCGTGGCTCAGTGGTTGAGGTCAACCTATGACCCAGGAGATCACGGTTCGATTCCTGTTCAAGGCACATGCCCAGGTTGTGGGCTCGATCCCCAGTGTGGGGCTTGTAGGAGGCAGTCAATCATCTCTCTCATCATTGATGTTTCTCTATCTCTCCTTTCCTCTCTGAAATCAATAAAAATATATATTAAAAAGAAATCAATGGAAAAATATCCTCCAGTGAGGATTAACAAAGAGAGACAGAGAGACAGAGAGACAGAGACAGAGACAGAGAGAGAGAGAGAGAGAGAGAGAGAGAGAGAGAGAGAGAGATTCCTACGATATTGGACAAACTTTAGTGTGTATCATGACCAATGAGAGAGCTAATGTTAAAACATTAATTGCTAAGGCCTCAACCCTAGAGTTTCTGATTTGGGGTCCTAGGATGGGAACTGTATTTCTAACAAGTCCCCAGGCATTGCTAAGGCTGATGCTGGGTACAGGGATGACTGTTTTAGGAGAAGGTCAAAGGAAGTAATCCACTCTCACCTTCACTACCACCTTCTCATGTGAAAACATTTCTCTACAGAGTACCTCCAACAAAAGAAACACTTAGGATTTAAAAACACCTCCAGAGGCCGAAAGCTAAAAGACTACTGTCCCCACCCCCCACTTCACAAAGGCTCCAATGTCATCAAGGCAGTAGAAATCCAGAAAAAGAAAAATTAAGAACAGAATGATTGTAATCTCTGCTCAAGAGCCTCTTACATCCACATTTTACATCTTCAGCCTGAAAAGTGTTTCCTTTGGCTCTCCTAGGGCAAGAGAAATGCCAACCGAAAAAGGAAGTAGATTGTTTTTTAATACTTAAAAAAACGAGAACACACTCTGAAAATATAATTTTGCACTATATACAGAAAATCTCAAATTGGTATAAATTCCTCTTGTTTATCTCTTCTTTGTCACATTATGCTGCATCTAGAAAAAGCTACTACTTTTATCCCAGGCACACCCAAGGTCTACTGGTATACTTTCTTAGGTAGCTTAAACATTTATTATATCAAGGTCATCTAAGATGAATGACTTCAGGGAATAGGATTTGTTAAAAATGTCTCCCCAGCAGGCCAGGGAAGCTTCTTACTTGGGTGGGTGCTCTCAGCCATGACTAAACTGTACTGAGAGAAATATATTTTAAAATATTAATATGGCCTGGCACCTTCCTGATGCTAATTCTTCCAGGCCCATCCCAATAGCACAACTGGGAAATTAACAGAAGAGAAAAGCAATCTTCCCTCAGCTCTCGACTTTCAGAGTTTCTCCTTTAAGCTTTGCCATGTACACACACACACACACACACACACAGATAGAACATGTGCGCACACACAAATAACTCTCAGCAGGAACCAAAAATCAAAGCCTAACCCCATGGTTTTTAAGTGAGCAAGTCCAATTTCCTTCTTTGTAGTCCTTGACACATGCTGGCTGGGAGCCGTCTGGATTTTTTTCTGCCTTGTTCCTGCACCAGAAGGCTCTGCACTGCAGGTCAGGGGATGATAAGGAAATGAACAGTGTAATTTCCAAGGCCTCTGAACACAGCCCTGTCAGCAGCTCTGGAGGCAGGTTACTCATGCATGGCTTGAAGAGTGAAAACCACAGAGAGGAGAGCTCAGCCAGCCAGCAGTGGCAGAATCTCAGCTGTGTCTGTTACTGCCACCTCCAGCCTAAAAGCCCAAGTCCTGCTGCCTCCCTGGATGAGCACTACACATAAAAGCTCTTATACCCAAATGGCAAAAATACACATTCACAGTGGGGGAAGAAGATTAAGGACTAGGACTCAGATTTTCCATGCACTCTTGTGCAGAAACAAAAACATTTAGTCTCTTCCAGCATACAGAGACAGCACATGCCGGCAAACCCACAGTAACATCTATCCAACACATCCTGCCCCACACCAGGGACATGGCCAGGAAGAAAACTCAATTCATAAAATATGAAATTCAACAGGCCACTCAATATCCTTTGAAGCCAATTTTGGTACCCCTTCCTCCCCCCCAACATAAATATCAGGGGCTTTAGAACACATCGTCAGCATGCAAATTTTTCAACCCATATTGAAACTTCTGAACACAGTGCTGGAAGTCTTAGCCAATGTGTTTATCTATTCATACTGAGTTTCCTATATAGTGAAATGTTTTTATATTTCAGCCAATTACTATTCAGGGTAGACTAAGACATATTTAAACTCAAATCATGTTTTATTTTTTTCCTGATATTTATTGAAAGCTTCCCAGGTGCCAAGCACTGTTCTAAGTGTTTAATATGGACTAATTTAATCTTACAACAACACTACATAGGAAATATTGGTTTCCTCATTTTGCAGATGAGAAAACTGGGGTATAGCAATTAATAACTTCCTCAAGATCTCTCAGTTAGTAAGTGGCTAGAATACAAACCCAGGAAATCTGGCTCCAGAGTTTATACTCTTAACCACTAAGTTATACATAAGAGTTGATGTGAAATTTAAGTTTAGAAGGCTGATGTTTTAAGTGAGAAGTGGATCCCACCTTATAAAGAAAATTCACAGTGATTCTCAAACATTAAAGTATATAGCAATTATCTGGAGAGTCATCTGGAAGTAGACTCTGGGGACCCTATCCCTAATATGTATTTAGCACATCTGGGGTAATGTCCAGAATCTTTATTTTTGACATGTAGGTGATGTGATGCACCTGGTTTTATGGGCCACACTTTAGGAATTCTGCTCTAGATGAACTGTAATCTCCTCAAAGAGCAGGAACCACTTTGCCATGTATACATCCAGAACTATGCATAATATCTGGTTCTAAATACACTCAATTAATGTACCTAATGAATTAAAGGTAGTAAGTCTTACCATCTCTTTACAAAATGGTTAGTATCCACAATACATTTAAGGTCTGCCAATTAAAGGTATGTCCAAGAAGCCTCAGGGCAAGGTTACTGTTTTTTATTTGTTTGTTTGGTTTTTACCTGAAATTGCCAAATAATGAGGATCAAGATGGCAATGAAAATTTACAACGAAAATTTGACTGAATGCAATATTCCAGAACACACACATACAAACAACCTCGAGAAGTCAATCTCCAAGTATCAGTTTATAAGTAACTCTCCTGTTTTATATGTAATAAGATAGGTTCAGTGCAGGCATAAATGGTTATTCTTTGTAAACATGATCATCTTACCAAAAAAACCCTCTAAACTCAAAGGTCATTTTACTGTCTAAAATCAGTATGAAAAATAAATGAAAGCGGTCTTGAAGCATACGCAAAAATTTACTCAAAATGGAGCAAAGACCTAAATATAAGAACAGAAACCATAAATTACATAGAATAGAACATAGGAACTAAACTTATGGACCAGTTACTATATGACTGACCCAGACTCCTCTTCTGTGTAACTACCCAAAAAAATTCAAAACATTTATAAAGATATAAGTACCCCTTTGTTCACTGCAGCATTATTCATGGGCCAAGACATGGAAATAACCAAAGTGTCATTTGATAGCTGATTGAAATAAAAATGATGTGGTACATATATGCAATGGAATACTTAGCCACACAAAAAAGATGAAATACTGCCATTTGTGACAACATGAATGGACTTTGAGAATATCATGCTAAGTGAAATATGTCAGACAGAAATAGTAAAAAACCACGATTTCATTCATATGTAGGATGTAAAAATGAAAGCAACCAATGAACAGACAAGACAAACAAAATCTCAGAGACACAGACAATAGTATAGTGGTTACAAGAGGGAAAGCGGGGAGAGGTAGTAAAGGTTTGCAAAGGTGATAAAATATCTATATAATAAAGAGGGAATATGCAAATTGGCCATCACTCAGGTCAATTTGCACCCACAGCTGAGGCTAAGTTCCCATAATGAGCCTTAAGGAGCAATCAGCAGGGACCTGAGGCTGTGCGCCCACCCACCTCCTGCATGGGGCTTGACAGGGGACCTCAGGCTGCTACCCCCCTCACCCCAGCACCAGGCCAGAGGAACTCAGGCTGCACCCTCTTCCCTGGTGCCAGGCCGGGGGACCTGAGGCTGTGCCCCCCACCCAGTGGGGCTTGACAGGGGCCCTCAAGGTGTGCCCTCCACCCTGGTGCTGGGCCAGGGGACCTCAGGCCATGCCCCCCACCCCAGCACCAGGCCAGGGGACCTCAGGCTGTGCCCCTGCCCCAGCGTCAGGCTGGAGGATCACAGGCCACTCCCTCCGCCCAGCAGGGCTTGATGGGGGTCCTCAGGCCATGACCCCCTGCCCTGGCACCCAGGGGACCTGAGGCTGCACCCCCCCCCCACCTGGCAGGGCTTGACAGGGTGGGACCGGCCGGGTCTGGATCTAGCCCAATGAAGGGGGGCCATCCAGGTTTGGGTCTCAAGCGATTTTGAGGTGCATGTGGGTGGTTGAAGACTTGACTCTGGGTTCCATGGTGCACCCCAGACTCTGACAGAAGGAAGATTTTCATATACATTTTACTAATTTTCTTTAATCTCTGACACTTCTATTATAGAGAAAGGGCAAATAGCAATATTAAAATATTTCCTCCAATTAATCTCCTTTTAATGTGCACAGATTTCGTGCACTGGGCCACTAGTATAGAGACAGAAGTAATACTATTGTAATAATTTGGTTAGTTAACAGGAAAGGAGTAAAAGGAGGACTAGATAATATAGGGAAGCCATGTAAATAGTTCTGCTAACTTAACACTCTCCAAGTCTGTTCCCCACTAACCAAAGGGAGAAGACTGGACAAAAGCAGTTTGGACATTGCCTAATACTAGTAAGGTCTGAGTGACATGGGAAGGTGCTTACCTGTCAGTCACACCTGGAAGCGAGTCAGCGGCCAGAATAGGCATGGTCACTGCAAGGGCACAAAACCTGGATATTGAAACTCTTAGACAAAGGAGTTTCCTCTCTTGGCTTGCTCGCTTGCTGTTTGCACCTGACTCCTGTTGCAGGGGCACATTCCCCTGCATTCATCGACATGGCACACGGCCATGCGGGCTCCACACAATGGAATAATGGATTTTAACTAGCCTTATACTCTGTCGGACCAAACTGCAACAAGGATTGGAATCTCTGGACACTGGCCCTGCTTCCGGCTTTGCTGAACCCCCAGTTGTACCTTTTCAGGACTAGGTTAAGGGGCATGGGACTTTGGAACCCAAAGAATGTAACTCCATGCAAATAAAGTCTTCTACCACATCTCATTCTCCTGTGGGTTGTTCTAAAAATGCTTATTTCAATGGTGCCCCTAAACTCTACTCCCACGAGCAACAGAGGAATCCCACTCGTGTATTCCTCCAATAATAACAGGAGGTGATTTGACTTTGGGTGGTAAACACACAATGCAATATACAGATGATATAATAGAGAATTGTACACTTGAAAACTACATAAATTTATTAACCAATGTTACCCCAATAAATTTAATTAATTTTTTTTAAATGAAAGCAGTCTTGAGAGTATCTGGGCATTTACATCCAATGTTTCTGAGGTAGTTTTAAAGTGGGAAACTGAGAATCCCTCATAACAATGAAAGATTTAAGAATCTTGGCGTAACAACATGACAAGAATGTAACAACAGGGAAAACCAAGATGGCAGCAAAGGTAAACACCTATACTTGCTGCCTCTCAAAACCACATCAAAATTACAACTAAAAGACGAACAATTATCAAGAACCATGGGAAAGCTGGCTGAGTGAAAATACTACAACCAGAGAGGTGAAGACAGCACATTGAGACTGGTAGGAGGTGCGGAGGCATGTAACAGGCTGGCACCAGGTGTGCTAATTTTTTAATCGGAAGGGAAATACAAGCTCCTGCTTGCTCTTCCGGGCAAGACTCAGGGGGACCCTGACATATACAGAGAGAAACTGAACTATCTAGCATCGGGGCAGGAACACGAGGGTGGCTTTTCTCCAAACAGAGGTGCTGGGAGCAGTCACTGTTCCTACACTGGGACCTCTCCAGTGCAGGGCTGACTGGCAGCCATTGCTGTTTGCTCCACCCCACCCCACCTAATTTATAACCCACCCAAGCTGTGTGCAGTGGCTTTTGCATATGAATGGCCTGTCCTTTCTCAGCCTAAAACCTGTCAAACAGGCAGCAGCTGGGTCAGGAAGCCCCAAAGCTATCAAAAGAAGGCCCAAGAACCAGCAAAAGCACCGTGCTTCACAGCTGGGCCTTGCCTGGGCACTTCCAAACCTGATACAAAGAGGAGGAATCTGCAGATCTCTCTGTAGCTCCTGCTGGGTGGCCTCAGGCAGTGGCTGACTTTGCACCTCTTTGGAGATCCAAGAGCCAGTGTACCCAATGGTCAGTGTGAGACTATACCAGATTACAGCTCTTCGCATCCACAAGTGACACACTCAAGGGGCAGACTCAGTGAGCACCAAAGTCCCTCTGAAGCAAGTCCTGCCCCATAAGGGTGTCTCCTGCACAGCAGCTCTTCCATTGTAGACACGGCTAGTCCTTACAGCCTACTGGCCTGGAGGTCAGCTTTTCCCAGTGACACCAACAGCAATCAAGCCTTAACTACAAGACTGTGCACACAGCCCACAGAGGGATGCACAAAGAGTGTCCACCTCAGGTGATTGGGGAGGCTGAACCACTGGGCCTCATAGGACACCTACCACACAAGGCCACTCTATCAACTCAAGGAGACTTAGCAGCTACCCAATACATAGAAACAAACACAGGGAAGTAGCCAAAATGTGGAGACAAAGAATCAGGTCACAAATGAAAGAAACGGAAGAAAGAAAACTACTGGATATAGAGTTCAAAACCACAGTTATAAGGTTACTCAAGAATCTTCTAGAAACCTCCAATCAACTTAGTGAAACCTTCAAGGATCTTAGTGAGAATGTCAAAAAAAAAAAAAGGAAAAGGAAAAGGACCAGTCAGAAATTAAGCATACACTGACTGAAATAAAGAATAATATACAGAGATTCAACAGTAGACTAGAGGATCCCAAGAATCAAGTCAAAGATTTGAAATACCAGGAAGCAAAAAACAGCCAACTGGAAAAGCAAAAAGAAAAAAGAATCCAAAAATATGAAGATAGTGTAAGGAGCTTCTGGGAAAACTTCAAGCATACCAACATCCAAATTATAGGGGTACCAGAAGAAGAGAGAGAGCAGAGATTGAAAACCTATTTGAAGACATAATGACAGAAAACTTCCCCTACCTGGTGAAAGAAATAGACTTACCAGTCCAGGAAGAGCAGACAACCCCAAACAAGAGGAATTCAAAGAGGGCCACACTAAGACACATCGTAATTAAAATGCCAAGGGCAAAAGACAAAGAGAGAATCTTAAAAGCAGCAAGAGAAAAATAGTTAGTTACCTACAAGAGAGCACACATACAACTGTCAGCTGATTTCTCCACAGAAACTATGCAGGCCAGAAGGGAGTGGCAAGAAATATTCAAAGTGATGAATAGCAAGAACCTACAACCAAGATTACTTTACCCAGCAAAGCTATCATTTAGAATTAAAGGTCAGATAAAGTCCTTCACAAACAAGAAAAAGCCAAAGGAGTTCATCAGTATTATATGAAATGCTGAAGGGTATTCTTTAAGAAGAGGAAGAAGAAAAAGGTAAACATAAAAAATTATGAACAACCAAGTGACAACAAATACATATCTACCAACAAGTGAATCTAAAAATCAAGTGAATAAAAAATCTGATGAACAGAATAAACTGGTGAATGTAATAAAAAATCAGGGGCATTGAAAGGGAGTGGACTAATCATTCTCACAGAGAATGGGGTATGGGGAGTGTGGGAAGAGACTGGACAAAGATCTTACACCTATGAACGAGGACAGTGGCGCGGGGGGAGGGGGACAGGGACGAGGGCTTGGGGGGGTGGGAACAAGGTGGAGGGGAGCTAAAAAAGAGGAACATCTGTAATAATCTGAATAAAGATTTAAAAAAAAGAATGTGGCAACAAAAAACCTGGTTTCTATGCCTGGCTTTGCCAATATTAGGGAGATCCCAGTTAAGACACATGACCTCCCTGGTCTTAGTTTCCTCCTTTATAAAATTAGGAGGTTGGACAAGGTAATCTTTCCCTGGGTCTTCCTTAAATTACAACACCCAAAAGGAAAACAGAACTGCTGAAGAAAAAATAAATTAAGCTCAGGCTCCACCGTAGTTAGAGAATACATCTCTGTCCCACATAAATAGAAATTTTAAAATATTTTCCATGAAGAAAAATGCTTTAGGGCATTCACTTCAGGAAGCAAAGCTGACTGCTATGCCATCACTAACTGAGAAAGAACTAGAGAAGAAGAAGGTATATCAGAAGGAATAAAAGAGACCTGACCTTGGTTAGGCAATGAGGGATTGCAACAAGACAGAATTGAGCTAGAAGGCATAAGCCAGGGCAAGAAAACAAAACCAAGGGCAAAGGAAGATGCTCTTAGAACAAAGAATATGGTGTCAAGAAAGATCAGAAGGCAAAACAGCTAAGAGCATACTTTACATTTTCTTTGTATCCTAAAGTAATGGGGGAAGTGGTAAATACATGCAGCATTCTGAGAGCAGCAGAAGCAGCAGCTAAAGAGGTAAGAGGAGCTTCTAGTTGCAAACGCCTAGAGCCTTTAGCCACTAGAGCCTACTGGTTACTTTATATGACTTGAAAAAAAAGTTTCACTTAAACTCCTGGTTTAAGTTTGACTCTGTCTGCAGGAGCCACTGCAGATAGATCACTGCCTTCTGTGGTTTGTAAATTCTTTTCTTGCCTGTCAGAGTGGCAATGCAAGCACTAAGCTTGGAACATTCAGACAGGCACCCTCCCTCCTTCCTATCTCCCCTTCCATCCCTAACTTAACCTGTCAATCAAAACACAGGCGAGGGAACAGGCAGGAGGCAGAAGGCTCAATCTTGTTTATTCCTCAACAACATCCCTCCTCCCTATCCCCATCTCTTCAGCTGGCAGGATGTATAAGGCATGAGTGTTCAATAATAATTCAGGCAGCAGCAGTTGCTAAGAGCCATCTCTGGACTCTCCTAGAACTCTGGGAAACAGCACAGTGAGCACTGCCAGAGAGAGGTATGGAGCAAAAATGAGATACAATGAAGGGAAATCCACATCCTTGGCTGATAGAAAACTCCGTCTTCACTTAAGATACCTAACTTGATGAAAGAGAAGATCCTGAGGTAATCTGAATATTCGAATCTCCCTTATTAACTAGCGGTACACAAGTGACAATTCAGTGACAATTCTATCCCATACCACAGGACTACCATTTATCTTCTCTTCTATTTCCAAGGAGGGGTAAAGATGGGGGAACCTCCTGTCAAGATACTTTCTAAATATTATGAGTTTTCTTCCTTCATGACAGTTCTCAGCTTAGATTATGTAATTCCTGGATTGTATCAAATCATCTGTTTTGGTTCTGTTGGTTGTCCCTACATGGAAGGCACATTCCAAACCAGTTAAGCCATAGGCAAGCCCATATCTCAGAGAGAAAATTTTAAAAGAAATTTATAGAGACTTTGCTCACAAGTCATTTTACTTATCATCAAATACTGACTGAACATCTATTATGCCCCAAACTCTGTGGTCCCTGTTTCTTGAAAGCTGCAAGATTCCTATTCTTTTCCTCCTCCCATTACAAAATCACTCCCCCCCTGCACAGTATTTTCAACTCCTAGCAACGTCCAAACATTTATTTAAATAATTATTTCAATGGTCAAAGGCTTTATGCAAAAGCACCCCAGAAACACACTCTTCAAAGGGATTGAGGAATTAGGGAAAGGAACTGAGAAGCCAGGTTCATGCTTATAGTAACATTAAACTGCAAAATAAATGCTCTGCTTCTGAAAGTAATTCCTGGAAATTTTATCTTTCTTCCAAAAACTAAAGCACAGTCTCTCTCCCTTTTCTCTCTCATTCTACTTCCCCACTCTCAATTGCCTTGGGAGACAAGGCTTATAACACAGCTACATTATTAAGGGACAAACTCCCCTAGCACCCAGGTGTATTCTTAGCTGAATGCATTGCATTTTTTAGTCCAATTATAATCTGAAAGGCAGCCTCTCAACTAGTCTCTGCACCTATAAGAGAAAATGGGTTCCATTTGCTTCTCTGTTGGAAATTATCCTGGACATTTAGAATTAAATCCAACATGAAGCTAAGCATCATTAATCCTTTCACCCACAGACTAATTCTGGGTTTAGGAGATTGCAGCATTGAGGCCAGAATTCTAAACAGAAAGGAAACTGAAGGTTACTCTTAGAAGTGTCCACTTTTAAGCACAGGAAGAACAATGATTATATGGCAGGAGTTTACTGCAGCCAGAGGTAGGGAACAGTCTAATGGGCCTGGAACAGAAACAAAAACTCCAGGTACTCCTAGGCCTCTTCAAAACAGTATTATCCATCTGTACCCCAGAGAAAATGGTAAATCACAGCCAGCGCAGGATGAACCATGCCAATAACCAGCTGGAACTTCTAAGGTGGACTATAGCATCTGCCACCTAAACACAGGCAGCTTCTCTGGCAGCTGTCACTGGTAAAAGGAAATGAACCATTGTGTTATTAGTGGAAAAAAATTCACAGCCCTGTTACCAGGGAAGCCCTGATGTTGCTAAGAGCTACAGATGTGCCAGAGGCAAAGACCAAAATATCTACAGTAAAAAAAGCAAAAGCTACCATTGGAATCCAGGCACTGAGAGAGCACTACCACCAACACATACATATCCACCTCTATTAACACTTACATATGGAAATAGGTATTCCCTGTTGCAGCTAATGTAATTACAGAGAAGTCAATTTATACGGTATCTGCTGCGATCAGCTGAAAGCACAGGGTGAGCAGAACACAAAGCAGAAAATCAAGAGCCAATGAATGAGCAGCTCATCCCCATGCCAGCTGCTCAGCAGGTAATTGTAAGCTACTGAAGTTTAAGGCAGCCTGAGCTGACCCTAGACTCACACCTACTCTGCCCCAGCCCTGCAAGCTCGGTATCCTGAGACATGAACTAGGATCATATTCCCAGAGGACAGCCCCTCCTAGGGCTGCAGGCACCTGCCCTTCCAAGCCAAACTGTTTGGCAGCTCCAGGAGACGATTCCTAATAGTTGGGAGAGATACCTGGCCAAGAACTATACCTTTAGTGGCCAAAGAATCTCTTTCAAGGCTGAACTTTCATAGCCACAACACTAAACACTAACTCATAAGGCCTGATTAAGTACCTCGGAGTATAGTCAGGACCTCCTTCCCCTTATTTACCTACTCCACATGGTGTGTGCTCCTTCGCTTTTTGATAGCCACCAATATAATACCTGGCAGACGTCATGCCATGGAACTTATTTTTATTTAACGCTTTTCTTCTCCAGAGACCCAGAAGCACCATTTGTCCCATTAAGAACAGCACTCAACCGAAAGCCTATTAAATTTACCAACTTATTAAATTTATCAGTGATTTTGAGGATGAAACACCATTCAAGCTGAGGATCACATACTTGACGTCAGCCTTCGACAACAAGTATCTGAGGTGAGACAAAAACAAGGTGGGAGGTTCTCAACTTGACTTATAGAAAATTCATCCTACAAGTAGCTGCCTCAACGACAAATATTCTTCTCCAAAACGTCCAGGCCTGCTGCTAATGAATCTGTAGGGAATCCCCTGATTTGAAATAAAGCCACATTATCATTACCAGCTGCTCTGACCTTGTAATTGGTCATTACCCACAAACTAATAAGCCTCCCACAGAGTGCACACAGCATTTGGTGGTTAGTCCAGGACAGCTCTGACTGGCAGTGGGCAGCCAGATCTGGCCACCTCTTACCTTTTCAGACTTGACTTTCTTTAGCAGGCGACACTCATTCTCCCCTTCCTCTGGCTCCGGTTTAGCTCCCAAAGGATTGAGCGCTGCCCCAGGCTCAATAGCTATACTCCCAAGTGGCTCCACAGCTCCTGTATCCACCCCTGCACTTCCATCATATTGACCACCCCGTGCTCCCAAGGGGACTGGCTGGAGGACCCCAGGATCCTTTTCTGAACAAGTCCCCACTCCTTCGCTTCTCTCCTTCTTGCTCTTAGATGAGCTGTTCTCTTTCTCCTTTTTGGAGCCGGCTATACTGCGGGATGCCTTAGCCGCCTTCTCTGAGCCCTTGGAAGCAATAGCAGCAACCAGGCTTCCTGCATTGGCACCATCTCCCGAGCGTCCCTGCACCTCTTTCTTGCTAGTTGCCCCCTCACTTGGAGTGAACAAGGAAGTCCCTGGAGTGGGTTTGCTAGTGTCTTTGCCACTCTTACTCCTTTTGGATTTTGATTTGCCTTCCTTCCCTTGAGGACCTGGCACTGGGGTCACAAACTTGATGTTGTCTGGTAGTGTGGCCACAGCATTGGGAGCCGGTATCCCCACCTCCTTTGAGCCTGACATTTCCAGTTTCTGCTGGTCCTTTTCCAGATCGGCGTCCAGGTCAATGATGAGATTCCCTACTCCAATGTCCCATTCATCCCCACTGTCGTATGTCTCAACCGGGTTTGCATCCACTCCTTTCCCTCCGGAGGCTCCACTGCTCAAGGACATCTTAGAGTCAACGTCCCACCTCAAGATTCAAGGCTCTTCCTTGCCCCAGCTTTCCTATTTTCAGCTTCAGCTATGTTCTCAGACCTGCCACATTGGTCAGTACATGCCCAGTGGACAACATCATTGCTGGAAAAAGAAAATTTAAAGAACTGTTAAAGGAAACAATACAGGCAAGAAGACAGGCTGAAATAAACTCCCACACATAACAGACCCCTTCCTAGGGGGCTATCACCTCATAATAGACAAGACAAACAAGTTCAATTGTACTTCTAACCAAGTCACATTGGCCCAGAGAAAAGTAAATGTCCACTCCATCTCCCCAGGGATGAGTACAATATTTCCAATTGCCTGGAGATTCCGTGGTAAGTCTTAACTAGGAACCCTCTAGAGTTAGTTTCCCATTCCCAGCAGACTTATTTCTACTATCATTGCCAGCTGGCAATCTTCCCTCAATCAATACAAGCCCTAGCATATTACAGATTCAAGTTCTAGCACAACTTTATTACTCCCACCCCCTTTTTCTTCTTGTTACTTCTTGAATTATCAGATACTCAGAAGATGGACTAGCAAAGGCTTAAAGCCCTCTACTAACAGGGCCTGTCCCTACTAAAAATAATAAATATTCTTTGTCATTTTACTGTTGGGGGGTGAGGTATCTAATTATGAATAAAAGAGAAAAGCAAGCAGAACTGGAGAAAAAATACAAAAGGACAGGGGAAAAAAACTGCAACTAGAAGAGATATCCTCAGAGAGGCCTCAACTAACCAATTTAAATTCAGTTATATCAGTCTTATTGAACTCCAGGTTTCAAATAGCAGAATTCAATGGGCCCTTCCAAGGAAGGAAAAGAAAAAATTTTACCCTATCAATAACTGAACTACTACAAACAACTACTGAAAAATCTAAGACCATTATATATATATATAAATAATTGATTTTTTACAGAGAGGAAGGGAGAGAGATAGAGAGTTAGAAACTTCGGTGAGAGAGAAACATCGATCAGCTGCCTCCTGCACACCCCACACTGGGGATGTGCCCGCAACCAAGGTACATGCCCTTGACCGGAATCAAACGTGGGACCTTTCAGTCCGCAGGCCAACGCTCTATCCACTGAGCCAAATCAGTCAGGGCTTGCCACATTCTTGCATAAGATTGATAGCACTGTATTGGTTTCACCACCTGAAACAGATTGGCTAAACAAGTGGCAGAGTGGGGGTAAAAAGGCAATTTATATCTTTCCATTCCTTACTCATGAGACCTGAGGAGTTTACCATCTAGAAAACCCAGCAACCTACATAGACCATCCGATTATGACTTTATGACAAAGCCAAAGAGTTCTGTTCTTGCTCACTTCCCTATCCACCATCTTTCTATATACATTTTTTTAAAATTCTCTTAAGATAACAGGGCAGAAAGAGCAAACTAGTGGTGGCACATGAATACTACAAAGTGGATTTCTAACAGGTAAATGCTTCAGATAGAACAGAGACCTAACAATTTTTCACCTATTCTCTCAAGATATTGTCAAAGAGCCAGGGTACAACCCTAGTGGGTATGGCTTAGTTGGTTGGGCATTGCCCCATGCTCCAAAACATTGCTGGCTCTGTTCCAGGTCAGGGCACATGCCCAAAGGTTGAGGGCTCGATCCCAGATAGGGGGTCTGTAGGAGGCAGCCAATCAATGCTCCTCTCTCACATTGATGTTTCTCTTTCTCTCTCCCTTCCTCTCTAAAAAATAAAATATTTTTATTCCTCAGTAAAAAAAAAAAAAGAGCCAGCGTGCATTAGTTACAAGATATCCTAGGAGAGCAGAGATGTACCAAGTGAATGCCTGTTAGCAACTGGGATTTAAGAGAAAGGTGTGCACATTAATCTACCATATAGCTGTAGATTTGAGAAGGGAAAAAATAGTTTTACCAAAAGTTTAGGGCCAAGTTTCACAACAGCAAGCAACCTCTGATGGCATCAAGTTTACATAGATGTTACTTCATAAAAGGATGAGCAAAAAGTGTGTGTGGTAGGGGAATATGATGTAGAAACTATGAAAAAATGCTGCCTACATGGTAAAGGGAACATAATTCTTTGGAGAGTCAGAGAAATAACTCTGAAAATAATTCTAGAATTCTGAAGGAATTTTTAGTAAAATGTTTGGAATTCTCAACACTACATAAAACTTGGCCTCTATGAAATAGTAGTGCAATACATATTTGTTCATTTATTTTAAGAAATTGGTATTATGCCCAGCCGTGTGGCTCAATAGTTGAGCAGACCAATGAACCAGGAGGTCACGGTTCAATTCCCAGTCAGGGCACATGCCTGGGTTTCGGGCTTGATCCCCAGTGTGGGGTATGCAGGAGGCAGCCAATCGATGATTCTCTCTCATCATTGAAGTTTTCATCCTTCTCTCCCTCTCCCTTCCTCTCTGAAATCAATAAAAATATATTTAAAAAAATAAATGACTGTAGTGTAGAAGAGAGAAATTTATTCCGTAATGTTGAGGGTAGAAACAGGATCAGTGAGCAGAAATTACAGAAAGACAGATGTTTAACTCAGGAAAATAAATTTAACATGAGTTTTCCAACAATGGCCCACAATGCTTAATAAAGCTATATCTTTATCACTGAAAGTATTTAGCAAAAAAAAAAAGCATAACCACCTGTCAATCAAATTGCATAAAGAATTCCTCTATGTGTGGTAAGGGTAATCTAGACATGACTAGGGTTTTTTTTCAAATCTGTAATTCTATTAATTTAACTATGAAAAAGTATTTTCCCTACTAGAACACTACTCAGAATTTCTGAATGGCCCAGCTGGTGTGACTCAGTGGTTGAACATCATTGACCCATGAACCAGGAGGTCATGGTTCGATTCCAGGTCAGGGCACATGCCCAGGTGGTAGGCTCAATCCCCAGTAGAGGATGTGCAGGAGGCAGCTGATCAATGATTCTCTCATCATTGATGTTTCTTTCCCTCTCTCCTCTTCTCTCTGAAATCAAGAGAAGCATTTTTTAAAGGAATTTCTGAATGATCAGGATGCAAACAAAAAAAAATTATGAGGACTGACTTTAGTGGTACTGGTGCTCTTTAGAGAACCACTGCCCTATTTTTAAGGGTGTTAAGAGTTTTCATAAGTACTACTTTTCAACCAGGTGACTTTTCAGAAATCCAGCTTTCCAAACCCAGCAGGCTGCATAGTAATTTTGGCGGTACGTTTCCAAAGACACTGTAAAAATGCCAAGGATTCTTTAATCAGCCTGGCTGCAGCAGCCAAACCACTTCCCATCTGCTCCCTACAGCATCCCTGGCTTTATACAGCTAATAATCAACTCTGACAGGTCGTTGCAGAGATGTTTAACCCCAGGAGGTAAGGCAACTAACATGCTAGCTGGAAATGAAAAAGCACTGACCTCCTGCTTCCATAGCAGAGAAAGTGCAGAATCAGGAGAACTGATACCTTACAGAGAACACAAGGCACTTTTAACTTGGAAGAGCTTCTGTAAATATTTTCCTGTCTTCTCTCCTTTCTATCTGTACTCTGCTTCCCTATTTAAGACCACAATTCACCAGGCTCTGGAATTCCTTGTCAGTACCATTTGTGCCTTGTTCCTGCACCTGATCTCTTTGTTGTGACCAAGCTGGGTCATGGTAATCATTCTCCATACTGTGTACCTGTAACAACAGGAGTTCGAATTCCAGTTCCTTCTCTGGAACCTAACTTTCTCTCAGACTCTCAGCGCAAAGACTGGTTTGTAATCAATCACATATTTCAGGTCATTAGTTGCTTTTTTAGGACACATGCTATCACACCACTTAAGAATGAACAAGGTTTCTCTTCAACAAGGCTAAGAAAGAGGAAAAAAAGAGTCCTCATGTGAGGTCTTAGCCCCTGGCAAGAGGACATAAGTAGCAACTGACCTTAAGTGAAACATACTAAGAACAGTACTTCTCTTTCCACTGAGACAAGAGTTCTGTATCCAATCTAGAGGGCTTCAAAGAGAGGATCTCTTTAACTGCCAACCACCCACAGCTATTATGGTCTAAATAGCAGTGTCCAATGTTGTTCCACTGTAAATTTATCTGTCATCCCCTTTCCTTATGGATTTTGAATCAATATTCTTATACACTCTGACCTGAGCAAGTGACAGTTGTGTATAATCTGCTTGTGACCACAAAGGTCACACATATTTGGATGTGAGGGTGATCTGTCTGGCTAGGTAGTTCCCTCCAAAAGCTGTATGGACAAAGAAAAAAAAAAATGCTATACTCAATTCTAGGAATGTAGCATGGTGTAGGAAAAAGAACATGGACCTTTGAATCAAGAGATGTGACTTCTGGACTCAAATTTCCATTGACCCTAGCCAGATTGATAGCCAAGTTGCTTCATTAAATATTAATTTTTTCATTACAAAATGGAAGGCAAATCCATCATGATTCTAAGCATATTATAAGGATACAATCTGAAAAATATAAGACAACTCAAAAATATAAAATGATCCAAATATTCTCATAATATTCTGGTGCCTAAACTTAAAGAGGACTGTTTCACAGTTACACCTTGTATAAAGTATCTAAGGTATTTAGCCCTGGCCCAGTAAACTCAGTTGCTTAGAGCATATCATCCTAATACGCCAAGGTTGCAGGTTCAGTTCCTAATTAGGACACATACAAGAAGCAACCAAAGAATGCATAAATAAGTGGAAAAACAAACTGATGTTTCTCTCTCTCCTCCCATTCCCCTCTAAAAATCAATAAAATAAAAATATAAAACAGTAAAGTAGCTAAGATATCTTTAAAAAAAAATGGAAAATGTTTAGTTTTTTTTTATAAATTAAATTACATGTAATACCAATACCCATTTGAATTCCATGAAAGAAAATGGCAATCTTTTCTTCTTTGATGAATTCAGGGTGGCTCATAAAATTCTATACTATATTGACTAACCAAAAGGCTCCATTTTGCTTCAAAAATCCCTCAGTGCCAAGAAACTAATCTGAAAGCTCAGAGTTTTAACATCTAGATTATCTTTCACAAACTGTTCCAATCCACTAGGATGTTGACTCTATGACAGAACAAGTCCTTCAAATCTAAATTGTGTGAGTTTCATGGGGTTTGATGACCCCAGGAAACTGTCAATAAACCAATGGGATACAGCAAAGTGGCTAGAAAAAAACCGTATCATACCAACTTCCCTGAATTCCAGATGCTACCTAGAAATCACTTTGTACTTAGCCAACCTCAGGTGAGGCTAGTACATGTAAACCATCCTCAATGATGCTGAGCTGACTCAGCTGAAAAAACAGGCCTCTTCCTCTCCACCTGCCATGTTTCATAGGCGCTCACTAATCAACTCAATTTCCACCTAGGGCTCTAACAAGAAACAATCAACTTTCCTTTGGGTCTCTCCCTTAATTTATTACATTAATTACTATAACAAAGGAACTGTGTCATCTCAAGTACCATAGCTCTCAACTTATATCTCTAATGGGGATCAGATAAAGAACAGACTAATAGTGCCAATTTGAGAAGAGAGATCCAATTCAACAGGGCTCATCTGACCATGTGTCACCTAAGGACATAAAAGTGTAGCATCTCTCAGTCTCTGAGCATTTATATGCTGCATCTCATGAATAGTTTTTATGTCCCTCACAGGCTGCTATTCTCAAAGATTATGAGGCTTGACCTGTTTCATTTCACATAAACAACTGACACTTCCACCAGGACATAGCTATTCAAAAGGGCTCAGGTGTTAGAGCTTTGGTGTTCGTTGGTACTGCTCTGTGCCAGTATACATCTCACAATAGGCTAAAGGGCATACTGAATATGTAAATAGTTCAATCCCAACTCTGTAGGGATTCATTTGGTGGAAACAGTCCACAGGGAAAACCTCTCCTAAACCCTATGTATAAGACCAAGAAGCAGAGGGCCATGATCATCTAGAGTAAACAAAAAAATCCACCATTCCCCCTCCCCTAATAATGAGAGCCATGTCACCATTTACAATTTAGTTCTTATTCCCAGATGTAAACTTTCTGTGCTAAAACAGGTCATGTCAACTTCTCAGAAAAAAAAGTGAATAGTGGAAATAGCTAGGAATCATATCTCAGAAATTGACCCTCCATACAGAATTGTTGTGTCGAAGCTTTTCTGTATTTCAATTTCCTCGTCTCTAAAACAGGGAGCAATATGAGTCAAGTTCATAGTCATAAGGGAAAAAGAAAAGCCTATACATTTTTAAAGAAATACAGAAATTACCTTCACTTTTTATATTCTAGACAAGACCACCTTACCTAACTTTCTTACCCAAGAACTGCTACCCTAGCCCTGGCTGGTGTGGCTCAGTTGGATGAGCATCATCTCATATACCAAAAGGTCACAGGTATGATTCCAAGTCAGGGCACATGCCCAGGTTGGGGGTTTAATCCCTTGTCAGGGTACAAGCAGGAGGCAACCAATGTTTTTCTCTCACATCGTTATTTTTCTTTCTCTTTATCTCTCTCTCTCTCCCCCGCCACCTCTTTAAAATTAATAAAAACATCTCTTAAAAAAAGATAACATCTACACTAGGATGTCAGACTAGCCACAAAAAAATGTGGGATCCACTTGCACATCCTTATATATCTAAGTCATGTCTACTTCTCCAAGCTTGCCTCATGGCCATACTCTGTCCTCTGCACCCCACTCCTATCTTATTGCTTCATGGCCTTTACCTGAAAGACACTCCCTATTCACACCCTATCTCTCAAAGTATGATGACTTGATTACGGTAATATTTGTTTCCACCACCAGACTGCAAACTGCTCACTACTGTATCTTAAGAACAGTGCTTGGTTCATTGTGCCCTCAAATATTTTGGTCCATAAATGTGAACCATTAGACTGCAAGCACACTGGTCACCACTGTTTCTTAAGAACAGTGTTTGATTCTCTGTGCCCTCAAATATTTTGGTCCATAAATAAGTGAATGAACACTGCTTTCCTCAATGCATAGAATCATAACACCGCCTAGGCTGTCACTTCTCCTCTTCATTCTTACTTCAGCTTGATTGGCCACTAGTTAGTTATAAACTGTCTCAATTACCTGACAACCCTCAAACTTACTAGAACAGAGTGTGGATTCCTCTCTCCAAGATAAAGAATTGAGATTCAACAAGAATCTAGGAGGAAGGTTGGAAAACAAAACAGTCCTCACATTTCTTTAAATGCCTAACTGCCCCTGCCTATTCTCTTAGTCTTCAAACATGCCCAGTTGCTTCCCAAAATAGGGTTAGTCCACAAATCAAGTATTCTGGACATAAACAAACTCCTGAAAGCCCATATGCATATACTTAAGTGTATGATAGGTCAGACTATCAGACTTAAACCATTCAGTCATTACATTTAAACAACTATGACTTAAAGGTGACAAAAGTCAGAAAAGTGGTCATGTCTGGAAGTGCAGAAAATGTTTATATCTTTACCTGCATAGTGGTTATAAATATGGAAAAACTGAGTGTACACTTACAATTAGTGCTCTTTATGTAATTTTTTAAATCACATTATAATT
>PVJC01021185.1:0-28464 GCA_004026665.1 Murina feae | reverse complement strand
ATTTTTTTGCTGAATAATATTCCATTGTATGGATATACAACAATCTATTTATCCATTCATCACTTGATAGACATCTGGGTTGTTTTCACTTTTAAACTATTATGAATAACTAGGGGCCCAGTGCACAAAAATTTGTGCACTCGTGAGGTCCCTCAGCCCAGCCTGTGCCCTCTCGCAGTCTGGGACCCCGCAGGTTATGTCCACCTGCTGGCGTGCCTGGCCAGCCTGGGTGAGGGCCTGATGGCTGTTTGCAGGCTGGCCAAGCCTCCCAGTGAGGCACCCCATTAGGGTGTGGCAAGCCTGGGTGTGGGGCTGAGGGCCATTTTCAGGCTGCCCACAGCTCCCATTGACCCAACGTCCCAGCAAGGCTGGCTGGAAGCAGGTTTCTGGGGTTTATTTATCTTCTATAATTGAAACACTGTTGCTTTAAGCCCAGGCCTAGGCAGGTAACGAAGCCTCCTGTTTGCTTCAGCTCCACAGCTTCTATAATTGAAACAATGTTGCCTTAGTAGAGGCCCAGCCGGCCTAGGCAGTTTTCTCCATCGCTGGTGCAACGGAAGACTCTGGTTTGCTTCAGCTCTGTGGCTTCTATAATTGCAATTATGTTGCCTTGAGCAGAGAGAGGCCCAGCCGGCCTAGGCAGACAGTTTACTTCTAATGCAATGGAAGCCTTCTGTTTGATCTAATTCCGTGGTGGTTGGCCTCCATCTTGGCTGGGTTAATTTGCATACAGCCGCTCTGATTGGCTGGTGAGTGTGGCTTGGCTGGTGGGCATGACTTAGGCGTCCCGGAGAAAGTCAATTTCAATATTACTCTTTTATTAGAGTAGATGCTGCTATGAACACTGTGAACAAGTTTCTGTGTGAACGTATTTTTATTCTCCTGGGTCTATATGTTAAAGTGGAATTGCTAGGTGATATGGTAATTCTCTGTCTAATCTTCTAAGAAACTGCCACACAGTTTTCCAAAGTAGCTGCAGCATTTATACATTCCCACCAGCAGTGTACAAGGGCTCCGCTGCTTGCCAACACTTGGCTGGCTATAGCCATCCTAATGAGTATGAAATGGTATTGCATTGTGGTTTTGATTTGCATTGTTCTGATAGCTAATGATGTTGGGCATTTTTTTCATGTGCCAATTAGCTATTGGTATATCTTCTTTGTAGAAATACCTATTAAAATCCTTTGCTCATCTTTCAATTGACTATTTTTTTATGATTGAGTTGTAAGAGTTCTTTATTTTTTATTTTTAAATATATTTTTATTGATTTCAGAGAGGAAGGGAGAGGGACAGAGAGATATGGATGATGAGAAAGAATCATAGACCCACTGCCTCCTGCATGCCCCAGAATGAGGATGGAGCCTGCAACGTGGGTCTGGGCCCTGACCGGAAACCGAATGGTGACCTCCTGGTTCACACTCAACCATTGAGCCACATCAGCTGGGTGAAGAGTTCCTTATATATAATATAGAACAGACTTATTGGCTATTCATGCAAAAAAAAATTAACTTCCTTACATAAGTTGCCTCCATTCATGACCTTTTGTGTGGAAGAAAATAAAATGGTACTTCAAAAGTCATGTTGTAAGTAATGATTATTACACAGATAAAACAACTTATTTTTTTGTACTTATTTCTTTTTTGTTTGTTTTTAAAGTATATTTAATTAAAATTTTATTTTTCAATCACACTTTACATTCTATATTATTTTGTCTTATACTTATTTCTGATGTTTAGGAACAAATTTCCTTGTTTTACAGTATAATTTTTTAAAAAGGAGTACAGTGGACAAAAGAACACACTCAAAAAGGCAAGGATGAACAATGGTTTTATTTTTCATTTTATGATTACATTTCAACATATAAAAGAATTGTGTACCAACTGTTTTTGTTACCAACTAGATAACGTCTTTATCAGCATTTAACCAAGTGCTGCTGAATGAAAGAAGAGAAGCACAATGTAATTGGTTAATTAAGATTTCAAAGAACCTGATACTCCCTGGAGGGAAGGCTAATTTCTCATTCATAAGCCCATTTATAACTCCAGCTCTGAGAAACAGTCCTAATAAAATTCATAGTTAAGGAGGCTTTCAAGTGCATACCAGCCATGAACATTGGGGCTGCCTGCTGCTAGCAAAATATTAATATTTGATGCTACAGCATTTTCATTTTTATCAGATTATTTAGCATAAATCTGTTTCAGGTTTTTATGGAATACTTTATGTATTAAATAGATTAAATTCATGTTGTAATGGTTAGTTTTTAAATGACTTCAAAATAATTTATAGTCACTAGGAAGCTATATAGTTTGATTAGATTATTGATTGTGTGTCCTCCAATAAATGTGGGCAGATAAACTATTTTTAGGACAAAAACCGTTATTGTAGGGTCCTTTGAAAGTGCAGGAGGAGAAGAGAAAAAAGAGCCAGGATAAGAACAAGGGAGAAAAGAGCAAACCTAAGGAAATAACCTGCTTTACCTTGTTACTGTGTTTTTCAGGTTATCACTACATGATATATATCACTACCTCATCTGATGCTTACAGCAAGGCTATAGGTACACAGAAAATTACTATATAGCACATTGAAAATGAAGAGGCAAAACCTCCAGGTGAGTTAAATTACAACTCAGCTACATGGTTAGAAAATGGTAGACTCAAGCAAGTCCGGCCCACGTGGTTTAGTGTTTGAGCATCGACCAGGAGGTCATGGTTCGATTCCCGAGCAGGGCACATGCCAGGATATCGGGCTTGATCCCCAATTATTCTCTCTCTCATCATTGACGTTTCTATCTCTCTCTCCCTCTCCCCTCCTCTCTGAAATCAATAAAAAATACTTTTATAAAAAGAACCAACCCAGAGAGACATCAGCATGCTTTCTATTCTATGTTCCTAGAAATCCTCAACCTGAACATGTTCTAAAGCAACAGTTCAGCCATCATCATTACAGAGAAACACAGTGATGGAGGATGGATAGGCTTGGGCTGGTGTTCAGATAAACTGCTTTTATATCTCCTCTCCTCTGCACAGAGTAAATGAGCACAGAACTTTGTATCTGTCAGTACTTAGTAATCAGTGGCACTGTAAGGCCAATACTTCAGGATTGCAGCTGGCAATGAATCAGGTGACATAATTCCAACATCTTTTACTTATTGCTCAAAATAAGATCAAGAGTAATAGTTTTACAGTGTCTAAAAACACCTTCTGTCTATGGTGTCACAGAATTCACTTTTGTCATAATAATAACTACACAGGACCTTAGCTTAAAGACAGATATCATTTTTCAAACACCCATTCATAAGCCACAATTCTTGATAATTAAAACAAAGAAACTACTCTTCAACTCCTTTCCTTTGTCACAGGATTAGGAACATTCAGGCAAAGGAAAAAGAAACGTAAGCAATCTTGTCTGGGAGGAGGCAGAAGTAGGAGAGCTTTAAGCTTCTCTAACTAGCTGAGAGAAAACACCACTGAGTTGTTGTTTTTTCCTTCAAGTATTTTTTTTATTGCATAAAATATTAGAAAGAGTAGTACATATGTCTCCTTTTTTTATCCCCCTCTTGACCTTCCCCCAACCTCCCCTACGCCCAAGTGTTTTGTGTCCATTGGTGATGCTTATATGCATGCGTAAAAGTCCTTTGGTTGATATCTTGCCACCCCTTCCCCAACCCTCCCCAGCCTTCCTGCTGTAGTTTGACAGTGTTTGATGCTGCTCTGCTTCTGCATCTATTTTTGTTCATCGGTTTATAACAGTCTTTATTGTCCATAAATGAGTGATGTCATGTGGTATTTTTCTTTCATTAATTGGCTTATTTCACTTAGCACAATGCTCTCCAGTTCCATCCATGCTGTTGCAAATGGTAAGAATTTCTTTTTTACAGCAGCATAGTATTCCATTGTATAAATGTACCACAGTTTTCTAATCCATTCATCTGTCAATGGGCTGTTTCCAAATCTTAGCTAAGGTGAATTGCACTGCTTTGAACATAGGGATGCATATATCCTTTCTGATTGGTGTTTCTGGTTTCTTGGGATATATTCCTAGAAGTAGGATCACTGGGTCAAATGGCAGTTCCATTTTTAAGATTCTGAGGAAACGCCATACTATCTTCCATAGTGGCTACGCCAGTCCGCATTCCCACCAGCAGTGCACGAGTGTTCCTTTTTCTCCGCATCCTCTCCAGCATTTGTCATTTGTTGATTTGTTGATGATAGTTATTCTTACAGGTGTGAGATGATACCTCATTGTTGTTTTGATTTGCATTTCTCGGATGATTAGTGACTATGAGCATGTTTTCATATGTCTCGTGGCTTTCTGAATGTCCCCCTTTATAAAGTGTCTACTTATTTCCTTTGCCCATTTTTTGATTGGATTTTTTATTTTCCTTTTGTTAAGTTGTATGAGTTCCTTATAAATGTTGGAGAGTAAACCTTTATCGGTGTTAACATTGGCAATTATGTTCTCCCATGCAGTGGGTTTTTTTGTTGTTTTGTTGATGGATTCTTTTGCTGTGCAGAAGCTTTTTATTTTGATGTAGTCCCATTTGTTTATTTTCTCTTTAGTTTCCAATGCCCTAGCTGTATCAGTGAAGAAATTGCTTTGGCATATGTCTGAGATTTTGTTGCCTTTGTATTCCTTAAGTATGTTTATGGTTTCCTGTCTTACATTTAAGTCCTTTATCCACTTTGAGTTTATTTTTGTGTATGGTGTAAGTTGGTGGTCTAGTTTTATTTTTTTGCATGTATCTGTCCAATTTTCCCAACACCATTTATTGAAGAGACTGTCTTGACTCCATTGTATGTTCTTGCCTCCTTTGTCAAATATTAATTGAGCATATTGGTTCGGATCGATTTTTGGGTTCTCTATTCTATTCCATTGATCTATGTGTCTATTCTTGTGCCAGTACCAGGCCGTTTTGAGAACAGTGGCTTTGTAATACAGTTTGATATCTGGTATTGAGATCCCACCTACTTTGTTCTTCTTTCTCAGGATCGCTGCAGCTATTCGGGATCATTTTTTATTCCAGATGAATTTTTGGAGAGTTCGTTCTATGTCTGTGAAATATACTGTTGGTATTTTAATGGGGAGTACATTGAAACCATAGATTGCTTTGGGTAGTATGGACATTTTAATGATATTGATTCTACCAATCAATGAACGGTATGTTCTTCCATCTGTGTCTTCCTCTATCTCTTTTTTTCAATGTCCTGTAGCTTTCTGAGTAGAGGTCTTTTACCTCTTTAGTTAAGTTTATTCCTAGGTATCTTAATTTTTTTGGTGCAATGGTAAATGGGATTGCTTTTTTAGTCTCTCTTTCAGTAAGTTCACTATTGGTGTATAGAAATGCCATAGATTTCTTGGCATTAATTTTGTATCCTGCTACTTTGCCAAATTCTGGTGTCTGGTTATGTAGTTCTTTCTCTCCTTTCCATGAGGAGGTGCAGGGCTCATCTGAGTCCACGTATTCATGCTGCTTGGGGGTCTGGTGTTCTTGGGTTCATAGCTGGTCCCTGGCTGCCATGTTTGCAGGGTTCCTGGATGTATACACTTCCGATAACAGCTTCTCTCAAAGGATCTGTGTTGTAGGCAGCAGGAATGGCACCAGGTGTCTCACTACTGAGTTCTGGAGTCCACATCTGGACACATACATGTTGCTTTCTGAGCAGCAAGACCAGAGTTACTTTTCAACAATTCCTTGTAAAAACTAGTGAACATCTGAGGGTTGTCAAAATTAAGAGTACAATGAGGCAATATATGTAGCAGTTACAACATGCTCCAGAATTAGAGGGCCCAGGACCAATTCCTAGTTCTTCTTGTAACAATCTTTGTTGGCGAAGATTCAGATGGGCTGAAAAAGTAACAGGAAATGCCAGACAGAAGTTTATTTTTCTCTCTTTTATAAATGTACAAAGGTTGGCAGTGCAGGGCATGAGAAGAAGTTCTGGTCCCCAAAGTCCATGGGAATGCTGCTCCTTCCAGCTTTGTGTCCTACCATTCCTCAGGTACAGCCTTGGCCCTAGATGTCTAAGATAATATTCTACTATCACATGCCTGCACAGGACAAGGAGGAATGGAGAAGGGGAGAAGAGGGGCAGAGGGGGTAAGCCAACTCTCTCTTAAGAAAGCTTCCCCAAATGACCCACAATTTGTTGCACTTCACCACAAAGGAGTTTAGGACTCCGAGTAACCACATGCCCAGTTGAACTGTTATTACTATAGGGAAAAGGTAAGAACAGATATTGGGGCACCAGCTGTCTCTACCACGCTATCCATGTGATCAAGACATCATTATGCACTGACTTCTCATTTGAAAAATGGAACAACAAAAGAATCTTCCATCACAGAGTTACTATAAACATGAAATGGTAATACATAGAGGGGTTAGCATAGTGTCTGGTACATAATAAATACCCAACAAAGTAAACAATTATTTTTCTCTTACTAATTTCCTTTTCAATTGTTAAAAATTGTATGAACAGTTTTGTTGCTTTTAGTTTATCTGCTCTTTCCCAAACCCCAAAACATCTGTATAGTGTAAACAGATTGATCTTCTCAAATCACTGATTTCAACAAGATCACTCCTCTTTTAAATGCCCTTGCCAACAGACATCACACACGCACACACATACACACACACACACAGTGAACATACATATACTGCAAACACACATTCCCTTTTACTTTTTCTTAGTGGCATTCTTCTAAAGCTATGCCATAACCTCTAAAAACTTCCCTTTACTTCCCCAATTTCTTTCCAGCAAATCTACTATGATATATAGTAATATGGATAACACTAATGACAACAATAGCAAAAAATGAGGACCAAAGTACTAAGTTAAGAGAGGCCTTTAGTTTTTAAAAGTTGTTTTCTTTATCAGGTAATGTTCTAAGTGCTTTCTTTATATGAACCTTCTCTTTTAATCCTCATAATAATCTTGTGAGGTCATCACCATTCTTATTTCCAAAATAAAGATTAGAACTAAAGCTTAGAAAGGTTATAACCAAAGTCACACAGTAAGTATATGGCAGAGGTCTGCCTGACTCCAAAGCTGTTCATTTACTGGTAGCCACTGTGTGACACCTGTCTTCCTGTACAAACATGCCATCTGCATTCCAAGTATACACCTGAGTCACCTTGGAATCCTTTCTCTAATCACATCCTGCAGAGCTTCATTAAAGTACAGCTCATGTCTGATCTCTTCTATGGGCCCCTCATAATATAATGATAACAAACAATAAATGGTATTTCAATTATACTGCTACTAGAGGCCTGGTGCACGAATTCATGCATGGGTGGGGTCTGGCCGGCCCACCCCAATGGAGGCCCATTGGGTCTGGCCAGCAGGGGGGAGGGTCTGTGGGAGGTTGGCTGGCTGGCGCCACTCCAGATCGAGATGGGGAGGCCCATTGGGGCCCTGATCAGGCCAGTTGGCTGCCACAGTGTGTGTCATAGTCATCAGTCATTCTGGTCATTCTTGTCATTCCACTGTTCCAGTCGCTGGGCTTTTATATATAAAAATAATCCTACATGGTTCTAAGCACCATACATGCACTAACTCATTTAATCTTCACAACAACCCTGTGAATTAGACCCTAATTATCCCCATTTTATAATGAGGCTAATATGAAGAGGCAAGCAACTTGCCCCAGTTCACAAAGATAGTAAATGTCAGAGCCAGGATTCCAACCAGATTGTCTGGATGCAGAGTTTGTGCTTTTAACCACTAAACATTCATCTTTCATAATTTACTTCCTCTGACAAAATATATTCTTCCTGTATCCCTTATTTATATAGTAAATCACATACAGCCTTTTATTATATAACCATTTCATAAAATATCAAACATAAGATAAACAAAATTTGGTAGACTCATACAATGAAATAATATTCAGTCATAAAAAAGAATAAAATTTTGCCCTAACCGGTTTGGCTCAGTGGATAGAGCATCGGCCTGCGGACTGAAGGGTCCCAGGTTCGATTCTGGTCAAGGGTATGTACCTTTGTATTCCCACAATCTTTGTTAAAGCAGTCATTACTGCCCTGCCTGTAGTATAAAATAATTGTCCCTCTCACCATATTCTAAATCCCAGAGGGAACATACTACCTTGTTTAGGTTTCTAATTTTTTATACAGTTCTTGATTCTTAGAAGTCTAATGCTATGAAATGCAGAACAAATACACTATCATCAATTATGAACAGTTTCTTCTTAGAACGTAAACTACTCATTATCTATACAGCTCACTTGATAACTTATTATGAAAAATCCTGTAACTTCTCTTGGAATACTTTTAGAATATTGTGTAATTTTTATATTTCTATTTAAGCATCTATAAATGTATTATGGTCTTTGCATATAGTCAGATACCTCTTGAGAGCAAGATCCAAGCCTTATATTCCTTCCAAATTCTATATCACTTAGCATCACTCTCACATAGTTCAATAATCAGTTGCTAGTTGATCAATCATTGTATATGTGGCAGCCTAATAACCAATAAGTCCAAGGGGGGAAAAAACTAAGGGAATAAAAATTTCATCTTGGTACTTACCAGGTTTCTGTTTTTAGTTTTATATCTAGAAAATAAGGAAACTATGATTGTTAAATATTATACAAGAGGCTTAATAAAATCATCTGTAATCATCTTTGTGCCTTGGGGCAAAATGATACTCCATAAATAGAAAATTGTATTAAAATATAGATGTCTAGGAAGCCGGGGAGCCTAGTGCCTAAACTCTGATGGATATAAGCAGAGCTTGGCATGAGCTGGAGTAAACATCCTAGGGAAGTCACTGAAAGTGATAAACACTTTGAAAAAGCCATAATGTTTTTTAGAGGTGATCTGTTTTCTATTAGTGGCAAAATCTGGGCTGACAGTATTTTTTGCGACTTAAAACTAATATTTGGCTGGAATTAAATAAGTTGCCTAGCTAGACATCAATTCAACAACTCCCCCCCACCCCCGCGCCCCATTCAAACATGTCTACATTAGAGGAAAAAAGAAATTAAGTGAAATTATTTGCCCACATTTTACTATGAAAACAACTATTATGCATTCACATCTTTAAATTGCACTGTTAAAAGAATTGTAGAAGCCAAATATAAATTGAGTTGATTTCTGGAACCGTTTGGCTATCACAGTGTTGAGCATGTGCTTATTAGATGCCAAACACTGGTCTACATGCTTTGCATAAGTTAATTTTATTTAGTCCTCCCAGGTTTTAATATTATCCTCATTTTATGGTGAGGAAAGCTAAGTACAGAGAGGTTAAGTGATTTGTTCTAGGTCACAGAGGAGTGGAGGATTTGAACCAGAACAGTCTGGCTCCATAGTTTTTGCTCTTAGTTAATGTGCTATATTATATGTCTACATAGCAGCCAGCACAGATATATGCAGTAACTTTTCAATTTAATTTTATACCTAATTTATATACCTGCACAAACTGAATATTCCTTTCACCAAAATCTTCACATGAAAACAAACAATTTTAAGTATAAATACTCATGGCCCAGTGCATGGGAAGGGATATTCTGCTAAAACATTCTAAAATACTCTAACATTGGGGGTGGACAAGGCTTTTTGGTCAAAGGCCAGATAGTACACATTTTAGGCTTGTGACTCAAACATCTCTGTAAGAACTACTCATCTTTGCCTTTGGAGCATAAGAGCAGCCATAGATAATGTGTAAATGATAAACTTCAAACTTCCTTACAGAACAAGCGGCAGGCCAGATTTGGCCTGAGGGCCATGGTGAGCTCACCCCACTCCACCCAGAAACAATGTACACCTAGACAAGAGTCTACTGTGGTGAAAGCAGGCTAGCCGCAGAGACTAACTACATTATTACAACTTGCTTTAAATAATTTATTTGGTTTAAGGCAGTAGTTTTCAAGCAGGGGTAATTTTGCCTCCTAGGGCAATGTCTGGAGACATTTTGGGTTGTCATGATTAGGGGAGTGTTACTGATATCTAGTAGGTAGAGGTCAGGAATGCTGCTAAACATCCCAAAATGCATAGGATGGTCCCTACAACAAAGAATTATCCAGCCCAAAATGCCAATAGTGCTCAGGTTTGAAGAACCTTGATATAAGAATGACAATTTGTCATGATCTTTTCTACTTATCCCTCTTAAGAGAGCTTTCCTATTTGGTCCTGAAATAACCCTGGAAAGACCAGAAGGTGGACACATTTATCCGTTTTCTATAGAAGAAAACTAATATTCAGAGAAGCTAAATGATATACAAGGATTACCAAAGCCAATCATGTATCAGAGCTAAAATTTAACCCAGGTCTGATGTTTTCAAACCTGTGTTCACCTATCCCTGATACACATCAGATTTTAATACATGTAATTTCTGGCGATCTCTTTTTTTTTTTTTTTAATGAAGTAAATGTTGTCTATATTTTGTTAGTATTTGGTTTTCTAAGGTCTTATTGAGGGACAATTCAAGCACAAAGGGACAATTCACATCCTGGGCTGGACAGAGCAGACAGTGCAAGATTCCATCACACTACTCAGAACTGTATGCAACTAAAGCTGATGAACTGAGTATTTCTGGAATTTTCCATTTCATATTTTTGAATCTTGGTTAATTGTGGGTAACTGAAACCACAGAAAGGGGAATTTCGGATAAGGGGCGACTACTGCATAACTTGAGAGTTTTTTTGTAGTAGAGTCCAGCTACTTCTCCTTTTACCAATAATTGTTACTCCTTTGCTGAAAAAGATGAGCCAAATCATCTATGGAAGTCAACAGAATGACAGCTATCATAGGCAGAATCTGTTTATCTCAAAGGAAATTGAGCAAAGCCTTGAAAGAGAGACAAGGTTACATGAGGTAAAGAAATAAACTTATTAATCTATATATTTCATTCAATGGAAATTTTAACTTAGTCTGGCAGTAAAACAGCATAAGGAGCTCCCGTAGGCTGCGATAAAACATCACAGCCTTTGCAGAAAGCATCAAGGTGGCTGGTCTGCAGCTCCAGGGTGGAGCTTTTGTGTGAAAAAGAGGTCATAATACAACACAACTGAACTGTGGGAAAATTAACAGAGATTTTTAGACATGTCAAGGCCTCAAAGAGTAACAAGAATGAACTGTCCTTGCTTTGACTTAAAAGTTTTTTCCAATTTTTGGAGAAAACTTCAAGGGGAAAAGAGAATGTTCCCTTATCCCTTTCCCCTCTAGGTTATGAGAAAGAAGTGGCTGCAAATGGTACATAATGACTCTCTGAACTGGGAACAGTTAAAATGCAGGGATTAAGCAGGAGTGCTTTCTTTTTCTTCTGAAGAGAGCTGCATGGTGGCATTGGGACTGCCTGTTCGCTGACCCCAAGTTCTTGTGATCCATTTGCTTTTCATGGTCCCTCAGTCAGAAGCAGCCAGTTCTCCCAGCAAAGCAATCCTCCTTTCCAACGTGTGTCCTAAAGGACATGAGTCCCTAGCCCTTAAGAGTGATGCTATACTCTACAGGAAGCTAGAGAGTCAACTCTGCTTCCAGAGGCTTAGACTCTCAGGCAACAACCAGCTCATCCGAGCTCGGTATAAAGACTAAAGGAACTATGGGTATCCTAGCTTGGGCAGGCTGTCTTCAAAATAGACCAAGAGGGCAATAAGGCAATGTAATTCAGGTACAGCCTCTGACCTGATCTAAGTAGGAATTGTTCAGCAGGATGCTAGTGCCTGGTTTCATAGCAAGGGAAATGACTGCAAGGTCTTTTGCCATATTTACCTTATCACAAACATACTATACAGTGTTTTAAAGTTTGAAGACTGTTACTCAAGAGTGGGTTAAGCAGGGTGGGAAAACAGTTAAATATAAATCTGAAAGATAACTGTATCTTGGCATGTCTGTAAATCTTTATAAAAGGTCTAAATGTATATCCCAACTCATTCAATGGGTATATAATTACTTTTCAATGCTTAACTATAAACGAAGAGTTGTCATTTATAGAGAAAGGATAATTGTGAAAGAACGCTGGTTATTTTCTCTATTTACTTTAACCGTGACTGAGGGAAGCCTTACCACAATGCCATAAGCCAGGCACCCTCTTGCTTATTCTAACTGCTGGAAACCTAATTAAGAAGCAATAAACAACCCCCTGCGTGCTGGCCTTGGACACTCTGAGGACAAGCAAAAACACAACATGAAAAATATTATGCAACTATCACCATTCATTATTAGCTCCAGAGTTATTAAGCACCAAAAAGCAAAAAGAGTTATGTTACCAACTAAATCTAAAGAGGACTTTTGTCTTCCTTTAAGACAGATGAGATCTATGCTAAGATACGTAATGGCCCCACCATCACCCTAGTAAACATTTGATTTCAGAGGATTATCACTTTCAGTGTGAGGGAAAAAGATAAATTTAAACTTCCAGAAAGGTATTTTGCTGAAAAAAAACTATTTCAAACAAGTACAAGATGTCTTCTAAAGAAGGGAATTTTAGTGTATAAATCAAACCAAACACTTCATTCTATGATACATATTATGGCACACTGTACTTCGAAGTAAAAATACTGCTTTTTAAAAATCTACATCCCATAATTCCAAGGAGCTCATTTGCAAATGCCCAGGGGATATAGTAGATTATTATAACTTTAATTGATTTTAGTTTTATAGCCACCAGCTCAAAAAGAGGAAAATTTCTCCTAACAATGAACACATTGCAAGAAACATTTTTAGATTTTTGGATGTCTCCTTTAAAAGCAAGAAGAACTTCAGATGAAGCAGGTTCAGTGCTCTAAAAAAAAAAAGAAAGTTAGATAAATGGGAATAGGCTTTTCTCAGAAGCAGCAAATTCGAAAAAGGCTCAATTAAAAAAAAAAAATACCAAGGATTTGGTCCAATCTGCAAAAGTAATTATACTTGAAAAACAGTGGTGATACAAATGAAGAGAACAAAATGAAACTATAAAAACCTGCTGAATTTGACTATAAATCAATTCATTTTTGAGGGTAGCGGGAGTAACTTAAAGCACTGTATTGAGATTTTCATTAAAGTGACAGACTTTGATTATTAATCTCTAAGAGGAGGAATACTAATTATAATTACTATGTTCTATGATTCCTGTGGGAAATTTCTGCATCTACATACATAAGCAGTCTATAATTTTCTTTTTCTGTATGGTTTTTCTCTTTTCCAGTTTCTTAAGAAGGAAACGTAAGTTTCTTGAGGAAGTAAAATAGATTATTGATTAGAGACCTTTCCACATGTTTAATATAAGCATTTAATGCTACAAATTTCCCACCAGCACTGGTTTAGCTGCCTCTAACAATCTGATGTTTAGATGTTTTATTTTCATTCATTTCTATGTAGTTTTAAAATTTCCTTTGAAACTTCCTCTTTTACTTACAGAACATTTTTCTCCCTGTTTATTTCTGCTATTAATTTCTATTTTAAATTCACTATTGTCAGAGAATATTCTCTGTATAATTTCAATTCTTTTAAATTTGTTGAGATTAATAATCAAAGTCTGTCACTTTAATGAAAATCTCAATACAGTGCTTTAAGTTACTCCTGCTACCCTCAAAATGAATTGATTTATAGTCAAATTCAGCAGGTTTTTATAGTTTCATTTTGTTCTCTTCATTTGTATCACCACTGTTTTTCAAGTATAATTACTTTTGCAGATTGGACCAAATCCTTGGTATTATTTTTTTTTTAATTCAGGATATTGTTCTATCTTGCTGAATGTCCCACCTGTATTTTGCTGCTTTGAGGTAGCATGTTCTACATACACCTGTTAGATTCTATTGGTTGATTTTATTGTTTTGCTCTTTTATATCCCTGCTGATTTTCTGTATAGTCATTTTATCCATTGCTGAAAAAGGGTCCATTTACATTTTGACATAATTTCTTTAATGGCCACATCCAATTTATTTTGTTCTTTTGTCCACTTGACTATTCAGTAAGGAATGTTGGGCAGGTAACTGAACATATAGCAGCAGTCACTAAACTGGCTGACTCTCAGGAACCTGGGGCTGCCATTGACTTGCTAATTAGCAGAAGTGCAGTTACTGGAATAAGACTTATTGACTGGCTGATTTTCCGAGGCACTTAATGATGGTTACTTATGCATGACTTGGGACTTTGGGCAAAGGATAGTCTTTTCCTTTCTTGAACATAAAAGGTAAGTACTTCTAATTCTCAGTTCCATTCAGAATAACCTGCAGGAGAGACCATAAAGCAGTGGTTCTCAACCTTCCTAATGCCGCGATCCTTTTATACAGTTCTTCATGTTGTAGTGACCCCCAACCATAAAATTATCTTTGTTGCTACATCATAACTGTAATTTTGCTACTGTTATGAATCGTAATGTAAACATCTGATATGCAGAATGTATTTAGGTGACACCTGTGAAAGGGTCGTTCAACCCCCAAAGGGGTCGTGATCCACAGGTTGAGAACCACGGCCATAAAGGAACATATCTATAATAATAAAAGTGTAATATGCTAATTAGATTGGACATCCTTCCGGATGACTTTCTGGATGAAGCCAGGGCTGCGAGGGAAGCCTGTGGTGCCTGGCGGCAGCTGGGGAAAAGAAGGCCTAGTTTTACATGAATTTTGTGCATTGGGCTTCTAGTAGCTCTATATTTTTGGAGGTATGATTTTCAGCTAATGTTGCCATTTAAATTATTTAAGTGCCAATTAAATTAGTTTTAATGTTTCAGATTTTTATATGCTGTTGAAAATGTTGAATACATGTTATTTAACGCATCCTAATAAAGTCCATACACAAAATCATTCAATATATGACTACCTTAATCATGAGGGAATGTGTGTGTGTCTTGATAAAGATTGGACTTCAGATAATATGGGTGATTTTTATTTTATTTTTTAAATATATTTTATTGATTTTTTTTTTTTTTTTTTTTTTTTTACAGAGAGGAAAGGAGAGGGATAGAGAGCTGGAAACATCAATGAGAGAGAAATATCAATCAGCTGCCTCCTGCACAGCCCCCACTGGGGATGTGCCCACAACCAAGGTACATGCCCTTGACTGGAATTTAAGCTGGGACCCTTGAGTCCACAGGTCAGCGCTCTATCCACTGAGCCAAACCAGTTAGGGCTGGATGGTTTTTAAATGGGAGAAAGAAACAATTAATGTTTTATACAGATGGGGGCGGAGGAGGGGAAGATTCATTTAAATAAAACCATAATCCAGGAAAAATATTAAAAATGAGATCCCTCAATTATTACAAAGGTACTTCCTTAAACTAAGGGGAGGGAAGGATAGAGGAAGGTGCTGTAAATTAAAACAGAGCATGGCCTCAGGCTAATTTTAATCTCAAGGGTTTCAGACTGGCATAGTGCTCAATTCCTATTTAATGGCAAAGCTAACTCCTCTACACTATTTATAGAAAAAAAACTAAGCTTTTGGAATTATTCTTAGTTTTAGGGATTCAGGAAAAAGTTTATTTGCTTTTTCAATAATTTTACCTCTTCAGCTTCTTCTATTGCTTGAGATCTCAAGGGCTATTACTAAAAACCAAAAGCTTTCCCTTCTCTGCATAATTCTAAACCTTAGTCTAGAATAGTGTCCAGCTCTATACACAGTGGCTTCTCTCTTTGAGGGCATTCTAAATTGAAATATCTATACTGTTTTGCATTGCAGTAGTTAGACTAGGTCTCCTCTTTTAATGCATTCATTCTCACTTCACTTTCAAGTACCTAGAGGAATCACTTTCCCTATCTTCTGCAAACTAAGAAATTTTGACTTTTACTTTCTATAATTTTAATTATGAAGAAAACAAAAAGAGTCAAAATAATGCATCAACTGTGGAAAGAAGGCTGCCTCTTCTATCTTTTGAGAATTTCTGGTCTATGAAAAAAAAAATTATATGTTTACAAACAGTAAGATGCAGGATGCCAAGACATGGTAGCAAAAATTACCAACAATGTAGCCTGTAGATTCACCACCACTATGGAGCTGGCCATGACCTACCAGATGGATTTGAGGGCAATGACCTAGGTTTCATTGCTGTTCTGAGTGGACTCAGGACAGGGATCCAGGTACACTGACAAAATGACTAACATATGCTCTCTAACATCTGCCTATACTATCTGAGGAATCAGTCATTAATATTTAAATCTTCATGATATAAACACAATAGTAAGAAACCTTTATAGCTGTGGTATATCCTTTTTTCAATTTAGGTTTATAGTTTTTTTGTGTGTTTTTTTGTTTGTTTGTTTGTTTTTTTCAAGTGGTACAGCATTTACTTAAAGCAAGACCAGAGACAGTGTACACAAGATCCAATCTCTCACAATTCATGGGTCCACCATGGTCAGCCGATCCATTCTGCAGCCTTCACAATCAGTATGACTGCACACACCCCACTTCTAGCTGTGATGTAAGGACCTCAACCCCTACCCAGTGGGATCTGAAATACAGGAACATAGAGACATGTCTTAGGGTCATTTACTCATGCCCTTAAGCAGAAAAGGTTTAGTCTGAAACAGGAAAAGATGCTCCCACTGCACCCCTACAACTTTTTTTTTTAATTAATTTATCATTATTGTTCAAATTATTACAGTTGTTCCTCTATTTTCCCCCATAGCTCCCCTCCTCCCATTTCCCACCCCATCCTCTGTCCACCCCCCCCACTGTCCTCATCCATAGGTGTACGATCATTGTCCATTCTCTTCCCACACTCCCAACACCCTTTACCCCCGAAAATTGTCAGTCCACTCCCTTTCTATGCCTCTGATTCGATTCTATTCACCAGTTCATTCTGTTCATCAGATTTTTTATTCACTTGATTTTTAGGTTCACTTGTTGAAAGATATGTATTTGTTGTTCATAATTTTTATCTTTACTTTTTCTTCATCCTCTTCTCAAAGGATACCTTTCAGCATTTCATATAATACTGGTTGGGTGGTGATGAATTCCTTTAGCTTTTTCTTGTCTGACCTTCAATTCTGAATGAAAGCCTTGCTGGGTAAAGTAATTTTGGTTGTAGGTTCTTGCTGTTCATCACTTTGAATATTTCTTGCCACTCCCTTCTGGCCTGCAGTTTCTGTTGAGAAATCAGCTGACAGTCGTATGGGTGCCCCCTTGTAGGTAACTAACTGCTTTTCTCTTGCAGCTTTTACGATTCTCTCCTTGTCTTTTGCTCTTGGCATTTTAATAATGATGTGTCTTGGTGTGGTCCTTCTTCGGTTCCTTTTGTTTGGAGTTCTCTGTGCTTCCTGGACTTGGAAGTCCATTTCTTTCACCAGGTGGGGGAAATTTTCTGTCATTATTTCTTCAAATAGGTTTTCAATATCTTGCTCTTTCTCTTCTTCTGGTACCCCTATAATTCTGATGTTGGTACACTTGAAGTTGTCCCAGAGACTCCTTACACTATCTGCATACTTTTTGATTTTTCGTTTGTTTGTTTGTTTTTTTGTTTCGGCTTTTTTGGCTGGGTTTGTTTGCTTCTTCATATTTCACATCCTTGACTTGCTTCTTGCGATCCTCTCGTTGCTGTTGGATCTCTGTATATTGTTCTTTATTTCAGTCAGTGTATGCTTGATTTCTAGCTGGTTCTTTTTCATATGCTCGAGGTTCTCACTAAATTTATCAGCAGTCTCTAGAAACTTCTTGAAAAACCTGATAACCGTGGTTTTGAACTCTATATCCAGTAGTTTGCGTACCTCCATTTTTGTCTTTTGTGACCTGTTTCTTAGTCTCCGCATTTTGGCTTTCTGTGCTAGGTGTCCTATATATGGCCCAGTGATTCAGCCTCCCCAATCACTTGGGGTGGACACTCTTGTTGTACGCCTTTGAAATCTGGGTGCACAGCCTTGTTGTAGTTATCACTGGGAGGTATCACTGGGGGGAAATGACCTGCAGGCCTTTCTCCTCATTGTTTGGAGTTTGGATCTATTGGAGTTCTGTCTCAGCTGCAGACCCTTAGGTTGTGCTGCAGGGAGGCAGGCGAACAGCTTGGGCGGGGTTGTAGGTGGGGTGGGGCGGGGTCTCAGAGTCACCGGGGGTGGAGCGATTCACAGTGGCCTTTGGCGTCTCCAAGCCGTAGGGTCTGCGCATGATTCTCAGTCCCCGATTCTCCAGGTCAGTGATCAGTGGGAATAGCAGTGCTAGAGCACCACTGGTCTTCCGCTGCCCCGTTGCCCTACAGCTCGTGTTGCATTCAGTGCATCCGGGGAGTTTATAATCTTCTAAGCCGCGGACCGGATTGCTGCTGCCACCCTCAGCTTGGGAGGGCGGGGCCTCGGGGAGTTTGCAGGGCAGGGCGGAGCAAATAGCTATGGCGCTTCTCAGCCCTGCACTGAGAGACACCAGGTCTCTGTGTCCCACGGTATTTGTTGCAAGCAACGCTGAGAGAAATCCGCTTTGGATTTCCTCCCGGTGCCAGTCAGTCCCCCTTCTCTGGGTGTCTGGGTCCTCAGAAACTCACCTGGAACTGGAGTTCAGAGCCGCTGGGGACTTGTGGCTCTCTCCGTTTTGGAAAAGAACCGCGTCCTCCGGCACCAGCCTCCTCCCCGAGCCCCGTGCGCGCGCCTCCGTACCTTTGTCTTTGTACTTTGCTTCCGTCGCTCCTCCGAGTCTCAGACTCTTTTCTAGTTGTAGGATTTTCACTCAGCCAGCCTTCCTGTGGGTGTGAGTGGTGTTCGTGTTTTCTTTTCTTGGTTATTCCGAAATAGTTTTTCACGGCTGCATTTACGGTGTTTACCTTATGCCGCCATCTTGCTGTCTCCTATATTATGGTTTTAAGTTGTTTTTTAAACCCTTTTTGGTGCTTCTAACTAGCTTGTAAAATACCAACTGGAGATACAGGCATACTTTCATTGTTATTTAAATATAGGCTACTAAAATAACAGCAAGTAGTTACTGAACATTAACCTTAAAAATCAGAAAAGTAATAAGGAGACAGAATCTGAAGCTTTAGTAAACTTGCACCAAGATGAATTAGTTAAGCACAATGAGGGAAATCTAGCCAAGTGCTGCAATACTGCAAGATTGGTGTCATACAGAAGCTCTCTGCAAATTTATGTGGGGATTAAAAATGCAGAGTTCCATTTGTAAAATGGCATGAGAAAATCAGGTTGATTATTATTATACCAAAGATCTGGTGCACGGATTTGTGCACTGGTGGGGTCCCTTGGCCTGGACTGTGCCCTCTTGCAATCCGGGACACCTTGGGGGATGTCAGACTGCTGGTTTCGGCCTGATCCCTGCAGACCAGGCTGAGGGACCCCACCAGTGCATGAATCCATGCACTGGGCCTCTAGTATGCATATAAAATCTTTGGTTAATCTCTTTCTGCCCTCCTCCTCCCTCCTACCCTCTGGGATTCATCAGTCTGTGCCTGTTCGTTGAGCGTCTGCACCCTGGTGGTCAGTAAGTGTCATAGCTACCAGTTCAACAGTCAAATGGTTGAATGGTCCCTTAGCTCTATATAAGCATATGATATATCTATAAATAAACAAGTTCACGGCTTCTTCATTATTTCTATTCAGACCCTTAAAAATCCTGTTAGTATGTTTAAAGTAAGGATTATGGAGCACATTAACAATATAAACTATCATTTCACAAGCAGTAAATGAGAAGGCAAACAATTTAATTAACATTAAATATCAGAGTTTAGAATGCTTATATAGTTTAGCTCCATTTGGTAGATGGTGCTTTCTGTTATTTACCTTCACCTAGAGAGTAGGAATTAAAACCTAGGTTTATCTAATACTAAGCTCTTAACCACTGAGCTTACCTTCAACTAAGGCCAGTTTGTATGATTTCTCCATGAAAAAATAATAACAATAACTAACATGTTTAGTATGTATAGTTTTACCTTACTTATTGTTTCTTTTATTTTTCTTTTTTTTTTCTTATTGATTTCAGAGAGGAATGGAGAGGGAGAGAGAGATAGAAACATCACATTGATTGGCTGACTCCTGCATGCCCACTACTGGGAATTGAACCTGGGACCCTTCAGTCCACAGGCTGATGCTCTTATCCACTGAGCCAAACCAGGCAGGTCACCTTACTTATTCTTGAAAATTATACTCTAAGTTGTAGTTATTATTTTTATTTAAAGATGAGGAAACCAAAGCATAAAAACGTTTAATAACTTGCCCTAGGTGACAGAAGGCTTAAAAGTGATTGGAACTTAGGCATTCTACCTCCAGAACCCAGGCTCTCAACCACTACACTAATGTGTTTTCCTGCAACAATTTCCACCTCATAAACATTTAGCAGACAGATTTTCTGGTCTGGAATTAGCATCACATTACAAAATAAACTCATAAACATTAAAGGTTACACACATATACACATACATACATATGAACTATTATTGGCCCTGTATTTCTAAGATATTTGATGTTTAAACAAAATTATCTTTAAATAGTGTTCAAATGTTTCAAATTGTAGAGGCATAATCCTATTTTTTTTCCTTTAAAGTTGACCTTTTTCTTTCCAAAGAGTTCAAAGTAGTTCTCCAATAAATAACATTATTTTATAACAGAGTGAAATATTACACCCACCTTTTAGGTAAAAAATAACTAAGTCGTAAAAACATTAAATATCAGACTGCAATTCAAGGAGTAAATGACAATACTGGGAATCGAATACAAAAGTCCCTATAATGGTATGTCTATACGGTTAGGCCTCAAACTTTAGTCCGTTTCAGGAGACATAAATGGGGCACATACTATATCACACACATGGCAGACAATTTGGGGTTAGGAAAAATGTAAAAAATATATATATTTCTAAAGTGGCTTATAATCTGGCAGTAAATAAGATATCCGTATAAGGAATCATAAGGGAAGGAAGTACATATATAATAAAAAACTGTTAACAGGTTTATAAGGAAACCAAAAGAGAAAAAATTACACTCAGGTTGAAAACAAGAAAGTTTCAAAGACATTTAACCTGGCTGGACCTTAGGAAGAGCTAAAATGTTCACACACGAAGCGAGAGAAACGTGCATTCCAGATAGCAGTATCATCAGAAGCAAAGAAATGGTTTTTCCAAAGAATAGTTCAGAGATGACTGCACCAGCCACACATGAAAAGGGCAGTGCCACCTACGAGTGGAAAGGCAGGCTCCAGACAGCGTGGAGGGCATTCTCAACAGCCTAAGGGGTTTGATGGTTTTTTTCTAAACCAAGGAGAATAAGAAAATTACATAACAGAATGTGAGCCTCAGGGAGATTGCTCTGGCAACGTTTTTAGAAGATTGACTAGAAAAGAGCATAAATAATTGGGTGCACCTTTGCTGAGTAATAGTGTGTGTGGGATAATAGGAAACCACTGGATACCCATGGAAGATCTTCCTTCAAATCCAATTTTATTGGAAGATTTGTAAATTTGAAAACAATGATAACTTCTTGTGCTCCTTAAAAGGTCTTTTACACATGCATCAGAATCCCACTTCCCACATTAATCACAAAAAAACTGGACTAATACATAAAACTCACACAATGGCACAGCATTGAGGCTGTGCTCTAAGGTAGCACCCTTCCACCTCTTACTCAGTGACTAGCTCCCTCTTCTCTGCTGGCTGTTCTAAGATGAAAATGTTTAAGAAACACTGTATAAGGTTTTAATAATGTAAGTGGGAAGGTCTAACATATGGCAATTAAATGGAAAAGGTGAGGTGAATGGGCTAGATGTTAGGGGTGAGGTAATTGCAGTCACCCCTTCCTTATTCTTCCGCCCAGACACAGCTAGGTTCTCCTCCTACAAACTCCCATGGAACACTGCACACCACTGCTCCAGCACTTAGCAGATGATGTCAAATGGCCTGTTTCCTGTCTGTGTATACCCACTTCAACTTGGACCATCCCAGGGACTGTCTTAGTTACAGTTGTATTCCTAGGACTTTGCGCAAGTCCTGGCATCTATTTAGTATACAGCAAATGTCTGTTGACTAAATGACGGAAGAAGCAACAGATGAAATGGCATCATAATTATTTATATTTCCCTCTCCCGGAGGGAGGAACTAGTCTACCCATCTGACTTAAGGATCCTGCTCCTTTTTGAAGGCTTTAATCAGGCCAGAGTAACAATGTATTCTCATCCACTGGGAGGTGTGCTTTGGTCAGACTAGGAGACACCTCCAAACCCTCTCCCAATGCTGTCCCCACAATTTTCAGAAGAGTGCTCAGCAGTAAGCAATTGGATTATCCTAACATGTCAGCATCTCCAGATAAGATTTTAGTGTTTAATATTCCTCCCTAAGGTAAGGTGACCAGATTTTAACATTGGTAAAGCGGGACACCATTGACTGGGGGGGTTCTTTTTTATTATTATTACTTAAAATATTACAAAGAGTAGCACATATGTCTCTTTCCAAAAATCGGGACTTTTTTAAAACACCACGGGACACGGGACAAATTGCTAAAAATTGGGACTGTCCCACCAAAAGTGGGACATCTGGTCACCTTACCCTAAGATCACAATAGTTATATAAAACAGTTTTATTTTCAGTGAAATCATTTTTAACAACAACACAACAGAAAAATATACAGTTCAAAAATATGTCTCAAATCATCAACAAATCAACAAACAACAAGTGCTAGCAAGGATGTGGAGAAAAAGGAACCCTCATGCACTGCTGGTGGGAATGCAGACTGGTGCAGCCACTGTGGAAAACACTATGGAGTTTCCTCAAAAAAATAAAAATGGAACCCCCATTTGACCCAGTGATTCCACTTCTAGGAATATACCCCCAAGAAACCAGAAACACCAATCAGAAAGAAAATATGCACCCCTATGTTCATAGCAGCACAATTTACCATAGCTAAGATTTGGAAACAGCCTAAGTGCCCATCAGCAGCTGAGTAGATTAAAAAACGGTGGTACATCTACACAATGGAATATTATTTTGCTATATAAAAAAAAGAACTCTTACTATTTACAACAGCATGGATGGACCTGGAGAGCATTATGGTAATCGAAATAAGTCAGTTGGAGAAAGATAAATATCACATGATCTCACACATTTGTGGAATATAATGAACAAAATAGATCCTGAGACATAGAAGCATAGAACAGACAAACCACAGAGGGAAGGCAGGGGAGGGTGGGAAGTAGGGTAAGAGATCAATCAAAAGACTTGTATGCATGCATATAAGCATAACCAATGGACACAGACAGTAAGGGGCTGAGGGCATGTGCTGGGGGGGGGGGCAGAAGTGGGCTGGGAGAGGTCAATGAGGGGAAAAGGAGACATATGTAATACTTTCAACAATTAAGAATTTTTTAAAAATATATTTTATTGATTTTTCACAGAGAGGAAGGGAGAGGGATAGAGAATTAGAAACATCAATGAGAGAGAAACATCGATCAGCTGCCTCCTGCACACTCTCCACTGGGGACGTGCCCGCAACCAAGGTACATGCCCTTGACCGGAATCGAACCTGGGACCCTTGAGTCCGCAGGCCGACACTCTATCCACTGAGCCAAACCGGTCAGGGCAACAATTAAGAATTTTAAAAAATATGTCTCAACAATAAGGATCATAAATATTAAAAATAGGAATGTTTAAATGGGCTTTAAATAAAATTATAAGTAAGGTTTGAGGTTAAATGTGACGTCAAGTTAAATTTTATCATCATAGGTTTTGACAAGGAGAAAACTATAAGAAATAATCTTCCTTTCCCCATTCCTTCTCTTATTTTCTTTCTTGAATCATTAAAAAAAAAGTCCTTGCTGCCTGTGAGGCAGAGAGGAGAACCCAGACCCTATTCTCACAGAGCTCAGAGCATCAAAAATGGAGGACTCAAAAAAGAAGCTGCTCCAGGCGATAGGATTAATACTGATGGTAGAGCAAATAATCAGAGTGAAAAGTTACCTGTAAAAGTACATAAAGAAAGACCAAGTGTCCCATTCAGTCCTACCAGCCTTACCAAGAAAGCTTAGATGTTTACTAACTGGGTTTCTTAATGTGGGCTCTTGAATGCAGAACTTATAATGAGGGGGAAACAAAAACAAAACTATTTTCTTTGTATGTCATTGTAATAAAGTCAGCATATAGTACTCTAAAGAGTAAAATATGACTCTACACTTCATGGCAGAATATTAAAAATCCTATCAGAAAATTCTCAACAATAGGAAAATGGTTAAATATATACAATAAAAACCCTACTATAAAATATTATGTACTCATTAAGCATTATGTTATGGGGAAATATTTAGTGGTACAGAAAAATATTAACGATGATTTATCAAGTCTAATTTTAAAACAGATAATAAACACAGCAAGACAAACACAAAATGCACGTGGTTAGTTAGATTGGGCGCCCTATTTCCCTTTGAAGATTCAGGAGCCATTCCTGGAAGTCAGGAAAAATAAACAGAGACGTTCTGTTTCTGTGTGAAACTGTGGCTCTCCACTTTGGTTGTACATATTTTCATTCTGAACAACAGATACTGTATCAGCAGAATAATGAATTTTTTCATTTAATCTACCCACAGCTCCTTTTAGAAATGGAAAAATAAATTCATTACGTTTCCTCCAATAGCTGAATTTTCATTACCCAAATGAATTTTATTAGCCACCTTCTCATAGAAATAAGGCTGCCAGCTTTCTTCTCTTTTATTCTTCTCTCCTATTTTTAGTTGCCAGTATTCTGAAGATGAAGATATTTTCTTAAAATAGAGTTCAGTTAAATTAAAATGCTGTTTGCTTTCCTGTCTAATATCTAAGCTTAATGTCCAGTGGTATATTAATAACAGAATATTAAAATTTCTTGGTATGTTCCCAGGTACACTTTGCAATACTCTAAAATTCTAGTGAGAAATACAGAGTCTAGAAAATGGCAGAATCTGATTTGGAAAATTCTGTATAGGAAAAAATAAACCAAATAGCCTTTCAGAATCAGAAAGTATAAGAATTCCTGATGGTAAGTAACTTTGATTAAGTATCTCTCTGAACACTGGCTGTGGAGGACTGGGGAAACAGCCATACAGGCATGATTGTTTGCCCCATATCTTTTTACCCTTATCCGCTGATCCCCCCAGTCCTCTGGGGGAAAGAAGGCTAATCGCTAGTATTGATATAGTTCTTTGTTTCTCAAATCTTATTAAGCTTCTTTGCACTTGGTTCAAACCTCATAATATGAACTGTCATAGCAACTCATTCAACTGCCTCCCACATATAAGTTTATAGTCTATTTTTAATTGAAACTTCATCTTCAATCACAGAAAAACTGGCAAAATACTAAAGCTCAGCTGGAAAGATATTTCTGAAATTATCTTTATAGTTTAGTGAGGAGAGAAGATAGACAACTCACTATTTCAAAGCAATCAATAAATGAATTGTTAGCCTTTTATGTCAAAGAACCAACTTCAGAATCTGCAAAACAAAATTTCACCACCTAATTACATTCTATAACTTAAAAATCTCCTTGGTTTTAAATTTATTTCACCCTATCTTACCAAAGAAAATTACTTTAAAGGGTAAAATAAACATACAGTGTCTAAATCTGCTCTTTGCCCTAGTAAAAGAAAAAATAAATTATGTGAAAGGTCTAGGGTGAAACCATGTCAAGGCAATAATTCAGATACTCCACCTTCTGCTAAAATAACAAACAAACAAACAAAACACCCATAATATTTATTGCTAAATGTTAGAAAATTTCTTTGAAGTGATCAAAATATTTTTATTTTAACACTAGAGGCCCGGTGCACAAAAATTTGTGCACTAGGGGGTAGGGGGTTCCCTCAGCCCGGCCTGTGCCCTCTTGCAGTCTGGGACCCTTTGGGTGATGTCCACCTGCTTGTGTGCCTGGTCAGCCTGGGTGAGGGGCAGAGGGCCATTTCAGGCTGCCCACAGGCCCTTCAGGGTTCAGATCCCTACTGGGGTGCCTGGCTGGAAGCAGGTATCTTGGATTTATTTAACTTCTATCATTGAAACTTTGTTGCCTTGGTCCCCCGCTCGAAGCCTGGATTGCCCCTGGCAACCCAAGGACCCAGCCTGGCAGGTATCTGGGGTTTGTTTATCTTCTATAATTGAAACTTTGTAGCCTTGAGTAGAGCTCAGGGCCCACAGGGCCCTGGCATCCTCCATTGCCCAGGGCAACTCCAGATCTGTGGTTGCCGCCATCTTAGTTGAGTTAATTTGCATATTTAATCCTGATTGGTTGATGGGTGTGGCTTGTGGGCATGGTTTGTGGGTGTAATGGAGTGAGGGTTAATTTGCATATTACTCTTTTATTAGACTAGAGAATACACACCCTACCCAAAAGATAGTTTATCCCTCTAGTTAGTGACTTAAGCTATTATCTAAAAACAACTATCGGTTTTATCTAAAAGTTACTATTTGTTAACCCTATTACTGCTTGCTTTGATAAAAATAATTTCTTTAAAAAAAAAGTAAAACTCTTTCCACATGAAAGGAAAATGCTTATTTTTCTTTCTACTTAATCTGTCATTTTCAGTCACCCTGAAATGTGTCACAAATTTCACATTCTTGTCCTCTTTGTCCTCCCACCCTCCTTTCTTCTATCTCCCCCTCAGTCTTTGCACATACACATAGTTGCAGAAAGAATTATTTTTGCTTTGGAGTTTTTCATTCTCCAACTGCACTTTAAGGACAGTAATATAAATACTGAGAAAAGGCCATACATTAAATTTCCAGAGTGCTTTATACATGCTGAAATTATTCATTTGAATAAATTCTCCAAGTGCAGACTTCATCAATAATTAAAATACTGATGAAAGAATATTTGCAAAGAGGGGAAAAAATGTTATGATCAAACCTGAGGTGAAATAAGGACAAGATTTCCTACAGAAAACACACATCCATATTATTTTAACATTTTTGAATTCTATTAACACAAGGCTATCATATTCATTTAACAATATTCATTGAGTGCTACTATGTGCAGACAATATTCTACAGCAAAATAAAGTTAAAGAAAATAGAAAATTTTCAAGGACAAATCTTTTTTATTCTTACAAAATTATACACATTCAATTTACTTTTTATTATGCTCAATTTTTCTGTAAAGCTTGGGGGAAAATGGATGTTTTCTAATTCAATGAAAACCTGACAAGCAATTCTGAAAGATGAAAGCCTGCTGTCAGAGCATTTTTTGTAATTACATGAATTTTTCCCCATACATTTCACATATGTCTTTAGAGTGAATACCATTCATTTGCATTAGGTAAACGGTACTTTAAAGTCCAAAGTCCCAATGAAGAGAAGCAAAATATTTAAGTGCCTGAAAGATCCAATAAGATAAAGGAAAACATACGTAAAGATCCTAGTAAACTATTTGAAAGTAAGCATTTGGTAAAGAGTTCCATTAGCCACCTCTTCTCTGACTCTGCTCATGTATTGTTATGAGGAATTCAAATCTATCCTATATAATAAAAGAGAAACATGCAAATTGACCATTACCCGAGACACCTAAGCCACACCCACCAGCCAATCAGAGCAGCTATATGCAAATTAACCCAGCCAAGATGGAGGCCAGCAGCCATGGAGCTAGAGCAAACCAGAGTCTTCTGTTGCAACTACCTGCCTAGGCTGGCTGAGGCTCTGCTCACAGCCAGGCCCACCAGCCAATCAGAGTAGCTGTATGCAAATTAACCCAGCCAAGATGGAGGCTGGCAGGGCGGCTCTGCACTGGGAGCCTCCCCAGCCGGCATAGCTGTGCCAGGTGTGTCAGCTCAGTGTTGGGGGGGTCCGGCCTGGGGCCTCCTCAGGGCATCCAGGAGTGCCCATCCTGAGTTCACTGCCTGGTTCCGCCCCCCGGGGGCCTCCACCAGGCGTGCGGGAGAGCGGGTCCTTCACGGGGCTTGCAGGAGCAGCCATCCAGGGTCCACTGCCTGGCTCCACCCCCCGGGGGCCTCCTCAGGGCATCCAGGAGCAGCTGTCCTGGGTCCGCAGCCTGGCTCTGCCCCAGGGGCCTCTGTGGGGTGTCCAGGAATGGCTGTCCTAGGTCTGCTGCCTGGCTCTGCCCCGGGGGCCTCCCTGGGAGTGTGCGGGAGCACCCGTCCAGGGTCCACTACCTTCATCCGCCCCCCAGGGGCCTCCACAGAGTGTGCGGGAGCATCTGCTGCACAGTGCAGAGAATCCAAAGCCAGTCCGCTGCCCGGCTCCACCCCGGGTGTGTTTGCTCAGCAGCAGGGCCCCACAGAGGGATCCTGCACCAGCGTGCGCCACCCAGCTCTGCGCCAGGTATGTCCCCTCAGCAGTGGGGGCCCACCAGGTGTGTGCGATTGTGGGCCCTCCGGTGGGAAATGTCCAGGCCTGCACTCACCAGCCCTCCCACCCCCCAGTGCACGAACCCTGAAGGGGCTGTGGGCAGCCTGGAAATGGCCCTCAGCCCCTCACCCAGGCTGGCCAGGCATGCCAGCAGGTGGACATCCCCCCTCCCCGAGGTGTCCCAGACTGCAAGAGGGCACAGGCCAGGCTGAGGGACCCCCACCCCCCGAGTACACAAGTTTTTGTGCACCGGGCCCCTAGTCTTCTATAATAAAAGCGAAACATGCAAATGTGACCG